>QANY01007613.1:2175712-2377250 GCA_003255025.1 Datisca glomerata | reverse complement strand
CCCCAAAAAAAATAAAGAAAAAAAAACAAATGAGAGCTATTGAAGTAATGAGTTGAAGTCGCACGGTCACTTTTAAATGTTTCATAGTTAAAAAACCCCCCCAGAAGTTGCAAGAAAATCATAATTTCATCTCATAGGTCAACCAGATAAAAATCACAATTTCATCTCATAGGTCAACCAGATAAAAATCACAGAGAGACCACAGCAGATAAATAAATCAGCTAGGGATAGCTACAAAATAAACCAATAACTTCAAGCCTATTAAGTTAAGTTGGGAAACTATGAAGCAGCAGTGACCATTGCAGTATACACCCTGACATGATACCATTCAATTGTCATATTACAATATCTTGATGTACAAGTAACTCTCGTACGTGCCCTTGTTATCGATAAAATAATGAGTTAGAACATGCATCAAAGTGTGTGGCATAATAGAACGTGTTGATAATTGAGCTACAGTTAGGCTATTCATGTGTTTTTTTTTTCTCACCTAAATTCCATCAGCACTTATGCACTCAAGCTCATATTGATGGGAAACAATCGAAGGAAAGGAAGAAATCAGAATTATGTATTCTTTATAGTTTTAGATGTTTTAGATTTCCTAGATATCAGCTATTTCCTAACCATTTAGCTTTCCTAAACATTAGTTTCTTACACTTCCAAGTAAAAGTAAGAGTCTAATTAGGTTTCTTTTGCTTCAAGAAAACGTAGGTTTTTTATTTCCTAGTAGAATTAGGTTTAGATTTTTCTACATAAATAAGGTTGTGATCAAGCTTTATAAATAGAGAAGAGTTCAATTGGATTTTTACAGAAAATTCTGCTTGTGGGGACTTGTGAATTCAAGTTCTCAACCCTAGGCGGATTCCTAGGTTCTGTAGTGGATTATACAGGTTTTACTTTCTGTTTTCTTAATTTTTATGTTTACTTGCATCGAATTTCAATATTTCCTTCAATTTCCATAATCTCATCTGCTTTCCTACATCAATTGGTATCAGAGTTAACTCCTAGCTCAATGCCTATTTTCCATCATTCACCGTCAACCTTCACTGTTGACGGGCCAATACCATCCATCTAAATCCATTATTTCACTCACCACCAACTCCTACAACTTACACTGCAGAACCTAGAAAAACTTTCATCCCAAATTGAAACGACAGGCCCCATTTTTACCGAGAAAGGTCAACCAAGTAGCGTTGACTACTTGTCAACTGACCACCTTTTTAAAATAATGTTATTGGTCGTTAATTTAATAAAATTTCAATAGTGTCCTCTAAAAAGCTTAACGATCCAAAGTTTACTGTGAATCCATTTTAAATAATCAAAACAAAATATTTTTTTTTATAAGTTAATAATCAAAAGAAAATAATGGGGGAACGATTCCCCAAATCAGAAAATCCACAAAATCTTCAGTTCACATTCACCATAATGATCTCTTAATAATACATCTGAGAATAGACATGAGAACTTTATTATTCACAAAAAAAGAAAAACTAGGATTTTTGAAGGGGTAGAGAATTCTTGATGTAAAGTTCTCATGTCTATTCTCATATGTCTTTTAGAATGGATTGGATGTTTGCTCTCAGGTTTTGATGCTGAAAAAACCTGGGTGGAGACCTGATCCTTTGCTTTTCAGGTTCTAGCTTAGAGCTGTAAATCCCTTTTGGGGCTTTTGTAAATAATAAATAGTTACCTTTTACCGATCGAAAAAAATACCAATACTATCGAAATAGTAATTTCATGCAATCCATAAATTTTATCTAAAAGTATATAATATTGACAAGTATATAATACTGACGTAAAGACTTTAGATTATAAGATTAAGATTTAATTAGGTGGTGGCAACGCTATGGTGTGAACCAACACCACAAAGCGGGGGACCATTCTATACGGGAAAATAGAGCGAAAAAAGAAAGAGTGTATGCGATACTCAATGACAAAAATACCTAACATGTGCATCGATATGTTAGTATTCTAAAGATATACATTGAGCGTCCCATCTCTACCGACCATAGATTACCATTAACAGTAACAAGAAAACCCCCAAATCCAGAAAACCATATGCACATGCAGACCCACAAACAAATAATTTCCAATTTTCATACTTCCAGTGTCAAAATCAGAAACCAGCCTCAAAGAAATCACAGACCAACCACCAGCTGCCACCTTTGTCGCCGATCACGTACTCTTGCCGCTGCTGAAGACCCTTCTACCAGAAAAAGTTGCTTCACTCACCGGCGCCACCCCTGCTAGCAAAGCGCTATGGGGCTAGGTCAATTGACCATGTTGTTCAAAACAAAAAGTCATAACTGAAACCCAAAACCAAACAATAGCCCATACTTCCTAAGCCAGTCAACCCAGAATATTTCATTAAATTCCTAGTATCCAGGCCACTAGTTTTCTCACACCAATCCAGCAACCCAACAACCCCTATTTCTATCTCTAAACCATCGACATTTCCAACTAAATCCATCAAGAAGTCAAACCCCGCAATCCACTATGAGGATGGGGATATTAATTAAGGCTTATGAGGACGATTCAGATGAAGACGGTCTTGAGTTCAAGATGATGAATATGAGTATGCAAACATCATGCAGAAAATTGTACTTCTACTCGAGGAAAAGGACAACGGTTTGCGCTCTAGACTCTTTGATTTGATAATATGAGTGGAGAAAAGACTTATCAAGCATAGTCGCCAATGGTAGCCAACAAACATTGTTTGACTTGTTTCAGTCTTTTGTAGATAAAAGGAAGCTGCCAATTGCAATCGAGGAACATCCCAATCCCTACAAGCTGCACCTTCTAACTAATTCTGTTATCCTCGTAGAAAGCAGATGCTTGGTGTCTCTCTCAATTGGGAAGCACATTGATAACGTTTGGGTGATGTTGCACCAATGAACCTCACTCATGTCTTATTGGGAAGACCATGAATGTATGATAATGATGCTTTAGATGAGGAAAGAGAACATTTGTTCTTCTACTTTCAATGGCAAGAAAAATGTTATCAATATTTGAAAGAAGCTCCATTAAAAAGGCGATCCATAAAGAAAGATGTAAAGACAGATATAGAGCCTATCAAGCCAGTAACGTTTCCAAATGACACTCTAGTATGATCTTATGGAAAAGTTTGAACTTGAGATGCATGATCCTAAAATTGATATTTCTTTAGAGGCTAAAGAAGTGACAAGTATGAGTCAGAAGTTGACAAGAAACTGTTTCACGGTGAGCAAGAAGTTTTTTAAAAGGTGAAATTTGAAGCTCTTCCAGACAAATTACCACCTATAGTGAATTGAAGCTCTTCCAGACAAATTATCACCTATAGTGAATTGAAGCTCTTCCAAACAAATTACCACCTATAGTGAATATGCAAGATGCACCTGATTTGGTGGTAGACCCTATTAATTCCCAATGCTCTAAATATGAGATGGACCATGAGGAGCACAAGGATCTACGAATACAAGAATCAAAATTGAAGGCTAAAGGTGATGAAGAGTAAAGCTTTTCTTAGCATACAGATCATGACAAGCTCCACAAAAAATTGAAGAGGCTATAGATGATCAATTGGCTTACACTCATCAACATGATTATAACTACCTTGTAAAGTGGAAAGGGCGGTCCAAAACTTGAAAGAATATGAATCAATAAAATGAATATGAACTGTTTACTCCTTCCTCCAAGCAATTGAAAAGCCCAACTTGATCACTCCTTCAAGCAACTGAAAAGTCTAACTTGATCACTCCTTAAAACCGAAGTGTCAAGCAGAGGGAACCAAAATCTATTAACCAACACATCGGGGGGAAAATGGAGGTGATATGGGACAACATTTCAACACGCCCTCTTGGACCACAACACGTCAGTCGGACTAAGCAGCATATCAAACAGTCTGAACTAAGGGGAACAAATAGTTGAACTAAAGCAGCATAAACAAAAGGGCCAACCAAATTGTGATACCAAATTGAAAAACTCAGTCCAATCACTATTAAAAACTTAGGTGTTAAGGAGGGAGAACCAAAACCTTTTAACCAACACCGCGGGGCAAAGTCAGGCGATGTGGGACAACATGTCAACACAAGCTACGAAGCATACACATCCATGCATTCATCGGAGTCAAATGATTTCAAACCGGAGAAGCGATGGGAAACAATGGAATAAAAAGAAACAACAGAATCAAATATTCGATGGAGTTCTAAATATTATAGATTTCCTAGATATCAGTTATTTCCTAAACACTTAGGTTTCCTAAATATTAATTTCTTACACTTCAAGAAAAAGTAGAGTTTTTTTTAGTTGTGATAGAAGTGGTTTTCTTGGCTTCAAGCAAAATTAGGGTTTTTCTTCTGTAATTAGAGTAGAATTAAGTTTAGGTTTTTTTTAATCAAGCTCTTCAGTTAGAGGTGCTTAATGAAATTTTTACAGCAGATTTTTGTGGAGACTTGTGCATTCAAGTTCTCAACCCTAGGTGGATTCCTAGGTTATGTATTTAATTCAACAGGCCATGTAGAGGATTATGCAGGTTTGTCTTTATGTTCTCTTAATTCTTATGTTTTCTTGCATCGAATTTCAATTATTTCCTTAAATTTCTATAATCTCACCCGTTTTCCTGCATCACATATCTGCTTATACTTCCAGCAACCAAATTAACTTTAAACAAAATCCAGGAAAGACACAGATATAATTGCTAGAAACCAACAAATAAACCTTAAATAACTCCTACTGATAACAAAATTTGAACTTTTGGAACACTTCAAGATGACTAAGATGTGCAATGCCTACCTTAAGCCTCCTCATATTCTCTTGCAAAGCTTTACTGGCAACCTCAGCTTGTTGTGATATTGACATCATTTCTAAACCTTGTGAAGATCCAAACGCGCCTCCAATACTCGGTGCTACCACCACACTTGGCACGGAATTATAACCAGATGTAGCTGGATAAATAAACTCTGGTTGCTGCACACTTTGAACCACAGAAACGCTATTACCTACAACTCTAGCAGACCCATCATCCATTCTTTTTCCCAACCCCTTCCTAAACTGCTCCTCCTCCCAAATTTTCTCTTCCTCGTCCTCATTGCTCTCTTCATTATCCTTCGTCAGAACTCCATCTATTGCCCTTTCATCAACTTCCTCGAACACACCCTTTTTTGTACCCTCCACTTTCTCCCCAAGCATTGCAATGCGCCCCTGAAACTCTGGCTCCTCATCACTCAACCCCTCTGCTGCACCATGATTACTGCCTCCATCTAACGAGATATAATCCGGGGCCGCAGCTCGAGATTGCCTCAGCCGCTCTCTCTTCGCCCGGATGGCATTTATTGTCGCTTGATCGGGAATCAACGACCCAGATGAATCCTTTACTTTCCCAATCCCCATCGAGGCTAATCGAGCCTCAGCATCAGCCTTATCCCTCCGGAACATATTAGTCGTTTTCTCCTCTTTACCCTCCACTTCTTCATCACCAGAATCCAATTCTTCTGCTTCTCTAGCAGTTTCTGAGATTTGGTCGGCAGGTTTAACAAGTCCCTTCAGAACAATAATAGGTTCGGAGGAAGGTTTAGATTCTGAAGCGGGTCGAGAGCTGGCAAGGGTTCGAGTATTCTTCTGGAGCTCACGGAGAGCCTCTTTTGTATATGTCCCAGCTTGAGGCTGAACATTGGACGGAACAAAAGAAGAAGTTGAAGAAGAATTAGGAAGGCGGTCCTTTACGACTGTGATCTTATGGGACGAGGACCCTTTGTTGAGACGAGTAGACGACTTGTTAGGATTAGAGGGTCTGGAAGAGGAAGAACGAGATGGGGCACTGTTATCTTCATCGTCCGCAAAGCTGAGGAGCTTCGGCACTTGCTGCTGCGGCTTCTTAGGCTTCGTACTGCTAGAAGTCGTAGAAGGTTTCGAGACGGGTTTGGTTGTGGAAGTGATAGTGGAAGCAGTAGATGGGGCGACGGAGCCATTGGTTTCGTCTTCATTTTCGTCGTCATCGGCCCGGCGGCGGAAGTTTCTGGCTCGATTGCTCATGGCGGTAATCGTGGGGTTTCTCAGGTGGATTATCAGTTCAAAAGAGGAACAAACTTGGTTGGGGTTTTTCAATTTTGGAAGAAATTAGAAAAGGGGGCAAGTTTTCAAATTTTGGAATTGGGGTCGTTTTTCCCCTACGAAATTTCTTTTCTGCCCCTATGATTAAAGAAGTCTAAAAGATCCAAGAAAACATCTTCAGATAATGTATGTTCTCTACTATATTACCTGGTCTTAATAAGTAGATTATAGGGTTTTTTTGGTTAAAGTAAACTTCTACCCTAATCATTTTACAAAAATAAATCTTAACATTAATTTTTGTTTATCCTGACCGCTGGCTCACATTCAATTCAAAATCAGCTTATATAATTACCAAAAAACACTTTTACGAATTCCAAACGACGGCTTGAAAAAAAAATATGATTACACGAAACTACACCCCTTTAGTCTTACTGTTACTCTCTATCTATCTCTCGAAGTCGCAGCATCTCTCGAAGTCGCAGCACCTCTCTCTCTACAAATCCTTGAGTCTTCGTCTCCCACAGCAAAGAAAAACAACAAGGTAAGTTTTCGGGTTCCTCAGTTTTTGTTTTGGATTCTGAGATATTTTTTCTAAGATTCTAAGGAGTTTTTCTGGGTTTTTTAGAGGTTTTTTTTGGATTATGCGTTTATGTTTTTTATGGATGTCTGAATCACAACAAGGTTAGTTTTTTGGGTTTCTATATTTTTGTCTGGGTTTCTGAGTGTTTTTTTTCTACTGGATTTCTAAGTGTTGATTTCTGAATTTTTGAGGTGTTGGTCTTGGTGGGTGTCTATTTTTTGGGTTACACTAGTGTAGCCTACACGTGGGTAATGTAATCCTCGTGTAAGCTACATGAGGACTACACGAGAGTAGTGTAAGCCTCATGTAGTTACATGAGGAATATACCAAAACCATGTACCTCTCGCGTAGTCATCGTGTAATCCTCGTGTAGTCTATACGATTACTACACGAGTATCGTGTACATTTCTTGATCTTATGTTTTCCTTGAATATTCTATACAGGTTATGGCTTCATCAAAGATGGGACTATGATATGTTCATGACGTTAACACAATTCCAAAAGTAAGGGTCAATGTAAAGTGTAATACCCACTACATAGAGGTTATCAAGACCAAGCTAACAGCTTCTCAACTCTCCCTATTTAGGGAGACATGCTTTAGTCATCTCATTGATCTCCAAGCCCTGATGTTTTCAGCAACTGTCTGCCACGAATTGCTGGCCAGGGAGGCCAAATATGTCAACGGCACTCCATCTAAGGAGGACATTTGGTTTCTTGTCAACCAGGAAACATTGTGTTTCTCTAAAAATGAGTTCCCGTTGATGACCGGACTAAAGTTCGGTGAATCCCAGGATGAGAAAAAGACTCATGGCCCCAATAGACTCTCTGATCTTTACTTTCCCAAAGCTCAATCAATAACCATGGCTGAGTCAGATGAGAAGTTTAAAAACTCTGAATATAAGTCAGATTCCAATGGGGTCAAGATGGCTCTGATTTATTTGCTAAAGCATTTTGTGTTGAGGAAGGAGAACCATACCCTAATTGAGAATAGATGAGTGGTTTTGGTTGACGACTTGAAGCGTTCAACCAATATCCGTGGGAAGAGCTCTCGTTCTCCAAAATCATGAAATCATCATTAGTTGTGAAGAATACGAAGGCTATTTTTGGTGATCTTAAATATCAAGAAAAAAAAACACAGAAATCCCCCTCTGTTGTTCATGGGTACTCACTCAATGGATGTCTATTTGCCTTCCATGTACAATTAATTTAATTCTATGTAGTGATGTGTTAAATATTGAATTACTCTCTTTTGTTTAAATAGGCATGGGTATTTGAAACTATTCCCTTGGAGGGTAGTTTGTATGGTAATCAGGTTTCGACCAAGGTGCAAATGATTCTCAAGTGGTGTCTGACCACGATAGTACCGGTTGAGAATATTTAAACAGAAATTTTTTTAAAGGAGAATGTATGTTGGTGAATTATGTTGACAAGTTAATTTTTATTACTTTCACATATACTGATTTATATTTCTTGCATTTTTAGTTTACAGTTCTTTCCTTGATCCCTACTGAGGAGGAAGAAGAAAAAAGCTTCTGGAGATTAGTAGTTGGAGAGAAGATATGTTTAAAAGCATTTTCTACCATTCTTCTTCTTGAACACGGATCTCGTGTAGTCTACACGATAATGACCTCATACAATCATCATGTAGTCTACACGATGGTCACATTAATCTAGTAACATCGAGGTCTGATGACTACACGAGGTCCGTGTAACCATCGTGCAATCACCTTTTTCTATTTTGTCTACCTAATATTATATTTTTTTTTAGTGGAGGCCTCTTCCATCACCCTTTCCAGTAGAAGATGACGCTAATGAAGAGGAGAAGGCCATTGAAAAGGAAGAGGAGAAGAGGAAGAGGTCTAAAGAGGCCATTGAAAAAATAGAGGAGAAGAATGTTGTGTCCAAGAAGTTCAATGGACATGAAGATTGGCTGAGAAAGTATCTGATTGGAATGGATTAAAACATCACTTCAATGGATAAGAAGATTTTATCCATGCAATTAGATATTTCCTTTCCAATTTCCTAAATTAAAATTTTGATGGATCATCCGATAACATTGAGGCTAGTTGATTACTCATTATGTCATCTATCTGCCATGATGATGGCTAGCGACGGGGAGGATACGAAGATTGAGAAGGAAGTGAAAAAAAATGAAGAAGGAGAGAATGATGAAAAAGAATGGGATATGGTAGAGAAGGAAGAAGAGGAGGAGATGGTAGAGAAGGAAGAATAAGAAAAAGAAAAAGAAGAAAAGGAAGAAAAGAAGGTCGAAGAAAAGGAAGAAGAGAATGAAGGTAATAAGGAGGAGGAAGGTGAAAAGAAGGAAGATGAAGAAAAAACATAAGGGAGAAAAAGAAATAGAAAAAGAAATGGAAGAGAAAAAAGAAAAAGAATAAAAAAAACATAAGAAGAAGAAGCAAAAGAATAAGAAGAAACAAAAAAAAAGAACAAAAGGTTGCGTCGATAATATATGCAATGATGGATTCATTTCGGTCAACGGGGCAGTCCAACAATAGAGAAGAAGAAGAGCCTGCCTGCCTCGGTGAACTTGGTAAGAGGAAGATAAAAAGATCTCAGGTCTTAGATTCACCTAATTGGAAAACCGAAAAGGTTGAAAAGAAAAAACAATAAAGGAAAAAAATTGATGAGAATATCGTTGTCAAAACGGACTTCAAACCTTTTCAAGCATATGGTGATGTATCTTCTGAGGATGAAGCCCGTTTTAAAGCCTGGTTCACCTCCCCCAAGGCAAAGTAAGTTCTGTAATTTTCTTATACACTTCTTCTTCATATAGTATTCATGATGGTTACACTGACATCGTGTAGACTACACTATGACTACATAGGGTTCGTAACCATCGTGTAGTGAACCAATCATGTACCTAACTTTGATCTATACTTACGTTGTACAGGAACGAGAAGTAGATGTTGGATTTTACGCCGTCGATCTTACCTGGTTCAAAAAACTAGCCTCTTCACCTTATCAATGGCTTAAGTCAGATGTAAGAAGTTATTTATAATCTTTTTTAATGTGATATTTAAAATAATTATAAATATCTTAACTAATATTTATTACATTGTAACATATCGATGCATACCTGGAGCTTATGAGAAGGGATTTGCAAGAATACAACCCTCAAATCAAAATCAGTGTTGGTGATTTGTTTCTGCAAGTAAGTATGATTTATTTTTTAACTTAATAAATTGTACACTGTAGTCTACGAGCCTCGTGTAAACTTCATGTAGACTACATGATGCCTTCACCCCCTCGTGTAGACTATACGAGGCCTTCACACTCCTTCATATAGACTTTGTGTAGACTACACGAGGCCTTCACGGGTCTCGTGTAGGCTACACAATGCATTCACGGGCCTCGTGTAGTCTTCGTGATCATTTTTTATTGACGTTGAGAATTTAATTTTTTTTTCGTGACATTACAGGAGAACCTGCCTGGCCGAATGGCAGAGCTTGAGCAAGATCCCGTGAGCTGGGATATTGGCCTTGATGAACAGCTCCGGTATCTGGTCCTCATCTTGTAGACGAATTTTGGTAGGAGCTGGGAACAGTCGGATAATGTTATCTTTCCAATGAATGCAAACCGCAGTCATTGGATTGCGGTTGAGCTTGGTTTGATTGGCCAATGTATTGGTATTTATAACTCCATGAACACGACATATCAATGCTCCTTGTACATTAAAATAATAAAATCTTTCATGAAGATTGTCCCTCGGCTAGCGCAAATAATGAATATTTATGAGAGAAGACATGAGGTTCAACCCAAAGATGAGTGAAAATATGAGATCATGAAGTGTCCACAACAAAAGAATGAGTAAGTGAAATATACATTTTTTTAGAGTCCACTTAAAATTTCATACATATTATTTTATTGTGTTTTCACATTTCATGTGTTTTGTAGGTTCAATTGTGGGGTATTTACCGTTAAGTTTGTCGAAGCCCTCACATATGGGAAGAACCTCCAAGAAATAACTCAACAATAAATATCAAAATATCGAAGACAAATTACAATTGAGTTATTTGCACGTGACAATGTTGTACCAAAATAATATGGATTTTTTTATTAAATTGTGAATTATGGATTATAGAAATATACTTTTGTTTGTTATTTAATAATGTCCTAGAGTTTAATTAGCATGCCTAAATCCTACATTAAGCACCATGCAGTCATCGTGAAGTTCTACACGATGCGTGTGAAGTTCTAGTGTAGTCTACACGATGACTACATGATGCACATGAAGTCATCGTGTAGTCTACACGATGACTGCATGGTGCCCGTGAAGTTCTAATATAGTCTACACGATACCCTTAAGCAGCTCGACTTTATCACTGTACAAATCATCCATATTTATTGTGTCTGATGCAAGTTGATTCAAATAAGCCTGTTGCTCACTGGACCCAGGACGTTGTTCATTCAAATCAGGTTGCGATGGCGATGAACAAGTGATCTCAGGCTCAAGACCAGTATTCAAGTCTGGAATTGTTGTATGGTCGTGTTCGCTGATAACTTTATCATGGTCATCTCCACGGATTGCATCATCATACGACCCTCATCAAAATCATCATCATCATCTCCATCAACATCAACATCCTCATCCTCAAAAATATTATAATCGACATGACCAAAAGCATCATCATCATGATAGTTCCTTTCAAAATGATCAAAACTCTCAAAGTGATGAATGCTTTCATGTAGAGGTTGTCATGATATTGGTGTTTCAGGAACCCAACTTTGATAAAACCCTGTAGTTTCAGGAACCTGAGGTTGTTGTGACATTGTGGTTTGAGGAACCGAGCTTTGAGATGGAAATAATTTAGGCTGGGTACTTACAAATAGTTGACTTCTAAGTGATTCTGATTCATTCTCCTTAACAAAGAATTGTAAATCTATATCTTTTACAATTTCAGTAGGATGGCAGGGGACATGGCTTCTATAAAAAAATTTGATAGACATATCATACTTTGAGGGGTTTATTTAGAGTTCTTCATGCAATGTACCAATAGCTCTTGGTAAGTGCAGTTAGTAGATACCTCCAATAATTTGGTATTATCTCCACTAAAAAATCATGTTGTACCATTTTTCACCTAATCTCCATCATGAATTACAAATATTCGAACTTCAGACATATATGTATATACATCAATGAAGAAAGTTAGTAGAAGGAGACTACAAAATGAAATAGAATATTACAGGATGATCGTGTAATCATCGTGTAGCGTACATGAGGCTTTCACGGGCATTTGTGTAGTCATCGTGTAGTGTACCCGAGGCCTTCACGAGTATCATGTAGTGTACACTACACGATGATCGTGTAGACCTAGTGTACTATAATAAGCCCTACAAGATGACTACACGATCATCATGTGGTCATCTTGTACTCTACACGATAACACTACGCGATGATCATGTAGTGTAATAGATGTTACACGATGCTCATGAACTGCTGAAGAAGTTCTTGATGCACTACATGATGATTATGTAATGAACACGAGGTCTATATGAGGCTCGTGTACCCTATGTGTAGTCTACACGAGGCTCGGCTAGTACTTGTGTAGACCTCGTTTTACACTACACCATCATCTTATAGTTATCATGTACAATAAATGAACATTAAACAACGTTTCAGAAAGAAGAAAATAAATAAATATTTTCAGAAAACTCATGAAAGTGAAAAACCCATGAAAGAAGGAAGAAGAGAAGTAAATATTTCTAAAAAAAAACAAAACTTATACATGTTACAGAGAGAAAAACTAGCAACCATTTGTTGTTGCAGGAAGAATGATGAAGACGAAAAAGAAAATGAAGAGGAAAATGAAGAAGTAGAAAAAATGAAAAATGAAGAAGGGGGAATGGGATGGGGTGGGTAGGGAAGTTTTGAGTGAAATTAATAAACCATGACATTTGATTGGATACCTTGTAAGAAGGGCAATATGAGAAAAAATGAAAAAAGTGAAGGAAAAGTGGGTAATGGGTCAGGGTAAGTGAAAATTAGTGTTAAGATTCTGGATCAAATATTTCTAATTTAGCAAAAAAACCCTAGATCATATCTCTTACTTGCTCTGATCAAATATTTTTAAGATTCTGGACAACTGAAAATGCTAAAATAAAAAAATATTTATTCTACGAAAATAGATTATATAAAATATTTGTTCAGATCAAGTAATTTTTAACATTCTTGACAAATAAAAATGCATTTAAGTGTACCTACTATGAGCAAGTATATTATATAAATTACTTGTTAATACCAAGTAGTTTTTAATATTTTAAAAAAATAAACATGTCATAGTACAAAAACTACTCGCTATGAGCGAGTAGATCATATAGATTATTTGATCTGATCAAATAGTTTTTTACATTTTGGACAAACGATCATGCTAGCGTAAAAAACTATTTGCTATGAGCAAGTAGATTGTAGAAATTACTTCATCAGACTAAGGGTGTGCACGGTTCTGTTTGGTCGGTTAGTAAAGTATTTTTATAATCGAACCGAATTCACTGGTTACCTAAAATACCGAACCGGTGTAACCAAAAGAACTGAATCGAATGAAACCGAAGTAATCGGTTCAGCTACAATTATAAAATTTTTAGAAAAAATAGCAAAAATCATTAAATTGAAAAATATCAATACTCAACACAATTAATATATATGTCTAATTTTTAATAATATATGTCTAATTTATTAAATTTTTAATAATTTATGTCCAATTTATATATGTATATTAAAAAATGGTTGTAATCGGTTCGAACCGATTACATGTTTATTGTAAAATATAATTGAACCAAAATTTTGGTTACTTAAATTAACCGAACCGATTCGGTTCGATTGGTGAAAATTTTGCACTCCCCTATCTGAGACTAAGTAATTTTTAACATTATGGACAAATGTCAGAGTAAAAATCTATTTGCTATGAGCAAGTAGATTATATAAACTATTTGTTTCAAGCAATTAAAGTATATTAGTTACTTATGTGGAGCAATTTCATTTTACCTTACGATTTGTTATTTCTCTGTAATGATAAAAAGTATTTGCTTCAAGCAAGTAGAAGATATATTCTACTTGCTCAGTTTAACACATATAATTTTTCAGAACAGAATAAGCTATTTGCTGGAAGTAAGTATTAAACATATTTTACTTGTTTCAAGCAAGTTGTTTTTGCATTATGATTTTTTACTTTGATATGTGCATTTTTTCATAATGTAAAAACCTACTTGTTCAGAACAATAAAATAACATACATTATCTGAAAACACATTAACAAAACATGAGCCATATAAATTGAATATTCATAGGTTACAAACATTCAGAATAATTATCAATTATACATAATTAAAGAACAAATTTACAACGCCAAACAAATTTTAACATTAAATGTCAATAAGTTACAACCATTATGAATATTAATTAACTATCCATAATTATCGAACAACTTATATTTTCAATCGTCTCTTTGAACAAAAAAAAATATAATCATATTTTTTGTAAGAACCCCATCAGTTTCTAGGTGCATAACATTAAGCCGATCATCTCAAGCTCAACTCAATAAATATAATGGTGAACATCTCATAATCTAAACTGTTAGATGAGAATATAATTCAAGCTGATTCGTCTCAAGTATAATTCAATAAACTTGATAATGAACAACCCACAATTTGAACTGTTAAATGAGAATACAATTCATACTTTAGATATACAAAACTAGCGTCCATACGAGGTCCATGGTAAGTGAAAAAAAAATATCGCCCATTTTCCCATTGTAGAACTCTATCTCTCTTGTACGTCCATACATCCTTAGTACATAATAACACCTGCCAGTAAAGTCTATTTCAACAGTTCTCTAGTGGTTGTTATTCACGTTCAAAGATAATGACACATGTCAAAGAGTCATACATAGAACTCCATTATTCTTAGTATGATCCTCACACAATTTGAACTCGTTTAATTTGCCACACTTTCTATTATAGTAGAAGTTTATTAGTTTTAGGAAAATGCGCAATATATGCATCAACAGTGATGGATAGTAGCCCCTGTCAACAAAAATTACATATTTTAAAAGAATTAAGCTATGCATGACATCATTGATCTCCATGCATATAATCCTAACTTTAGAACTTCATAAAAATAAAACAATTTAACAAAATACAATATGTTAAACCATTTCGAACTGAATTGAATATTTAAAAATTTACAATTTACTAAAATACAATCAATAGCACACTCAAATTAACATCCAACTCATTTATTCAACAAAACAATAATATTAACAATTTCTAAGCATAACAATCATCGCAATAAATTATTTGGATCCAAATCAACCTCTCGAGACCATTGAATTTGAATTCTAACTCTAGTGGCTAATTATTCATCAAGCATTCAAGGACATTATGGTAGAGCAAATATTCCATGTTCAATCCATCAACCTTAGCCATGAAAATATATACCTAAGTTATAAAATCTTGCCTCAAGGTTCCAACACACAGTGACCATACGTCCAACATCACGATTGAAACTTTAAGAGTGAATTTTCTTACCTTGAACCAAGAAGAAGCCAACCTCCATGAACGGAGTCCCAAAGATTCATCCTCTATCCTTGCCCACTTGATTCATCCTTCAAAACCCAATCAATGATTCATTAAATACTTACCATATAGCAAGATAAATCAAGACTTAATACAAAACTTAGCACAAATATATTACTCAAAACAACTCCATATCTAAAATTTAGCATAATTTACAAACTCAAGAATTTAACTACCATATTAGAAATTGTAGAAACCTAAATCAATCAAACATGGTATTAAAATTGGACAATCAAGTTAAATTTCTAAAATACAATAAGTAAAGTTCCAACAAGTAAAAAATCCCTTATATGCAATAAGTAAAGTTTCAACAGGTAAACATCTTTAAATTGATTTCATTAAATGTGAAAGTCCCTAAATTCCTGAACAAAATTTAAGAATTTCAGTAAAGTCCCAATAATGAATCCCCTCAATTCGAACAACAAGAATCCGTAGGTTACCTTAAAAATGGATAATTTGGCATGAAACTCCCTAAATTCAGCTTGTCAGCAGTGTTGGTAGAGTAATTAAGCCATTATATTTTACTACCTTAGTTACAATTTTACTAACTGTAACTCTCTCCCTTTTACTCTTCTACCTCTCATTGTAATCGCAGGTTAAACTGCATCAGTTTAGTTAGTTAGTGTTAGTTTAGCTATTAGCTAACTATCAACTTCTCTTAACTACAATAGTTATTGTAGTCTTTGTACTCTCGAGCCTCTCTACTGTGTATAAGTAGAAGCTCCTTCTCTCCTTCCTTGGTTAATGTAAACATTTAAATTCTCAGCCTTACTCTCACTGCTTCTCTTCTCTAACTTCTTTCTTTTCAATAAGTTCAAGTTGGTATCAGAGCACAAGAAATTTAGAATATGGCTGGTAATCCTTTTGCAAGCTAGTTGAGTTCAGCCTTGGCTGTAAAGATAGATAGAGAGAACTATTCTCTCTGGAAGTCTCAAATCATTCTTGCTGTCATTGGCCACAGGATCGACGACTACCTATTCGATTTAACCAAAATTCATGCAAAGAGAAAATATGATGGAACAACCAACCCAGAATATATCAAATGGAATAGAAATGACCAACTACTACTGAGTTGGATTAGATCTTCTATGACTGAGAGGATCTTTACTTCAGTCATTCATTACAACACTTCAAGCGAGCTTTGGAAAGCTTTAGAAAGAATATTTGGGAATCAATCACGAGCAAGAATACTCTAAATCAAGTCAGTGCTCCAAACAGTGAAGAAAGTAGCAATGAGCATTGCTGATTACTGTGACAAAGTAAGGATGCTTGCAGATAATCTTACAGTAGCTAGACAGTAGATTGAAGAATAATACTTGATCTTGTATATACTCAATGGTTTAGGAGTTGAGTATGATTCAGTGGTGGTAAACATCACCTCAAGAACATATACATTGTTTGTTGAAGATATAAAAGCTCTTCTAATGAGCTGTGAAAGTATAGTTGAAAAGTTCAATGCACAATCTAAGACTATTGTCAAAGCTTCAGCCAATGTGGTAACCAACATAGGAAATAAAAATTTTAATGGGCCATTTTATGGTAGAGGAGAAGGTAGATTTCAAGCACAAAACAATGGGAATTATAGCATAGATGAGCCTTTAATGGTAGAAGATGAGGAAGAGGCAAGATGAATGGTAATGGAAATAGAGTTGCTTGTCAAGTGTGCAACAAGATTGGGCATTCTGCAGCAATCTGTTACTTCAGGTATGAAAGAGGTCAATCACAACAAAACTCTTCTGGACAAACATCTGGTTCTCAAGCAAATTTCTTAAATAATGGAGCTGGACCTTCTGCTTATGTAACAAACACGGGAATGGAAAGTGATGGAGCCTGGTATGCAGGTAGTGTTGCATAAATCATGTGACAGCAGATTTGGAGAACTTGCAGCTTGCTACTGAGTATGCTGGATAAGAACAAGTGGCTATCGAAAATGGTAAGATGCTTCTCATTTCTCACATAGGCCATTCCTTTATTCCATGCCAAGATAGAAATCTTAAGCGAAAAACTATATTTAAGGTGCCAAGAATTAAGAAAAACCTTATTAGTATTTCCAAAATTACTAGGGATAACAATGTTTATCTCAAGAAAAATGTTGCTCAAAGGAACACTTAAATATGGACTCTATCAACTGGACTGGCCTGTGAAAGGGAAGAGCAATGAGTTTTCTTGTAATTTGACTTGTCTTCACCCTAATTCTTGTTCAACAACAAATAATTATAATTATATTTCTTGTAAAGTCTTATTAGAACCTAGCAAAAAATCTGACAATTCAGCTGTTTTCTTTTCTGATGTAAAAAGTTGTAATGTGAACCAGATTTCAGTGATCAATAAAAGACATATGCTTACAAAAAAATGTGTGTACTAAGTTGAGTATATGGTGCAGAAAACTTGGTCATCTCTCTCCCAAAGTTATTTCTCAAGTCTTAAATGCTAATCACATCTCATATCATAAAGACCTGTTGGAATTCTGTAACTCTCTCCAATTTGGCAAAATTATTACAATGACTTATCCTAATTCATAAACCAGAACCAAAAGGCCACATGAAATTATCCATATTGATCTGTGGGGGCCATCTTCAACCGTTTCTTTTGAAGGGTTTAGGTACTATATCATCTTTGTAGATGATTATAATAGATATACTTGGATCCACCCCCGTAAAGTCAAGTTTGATGCTTTCAAAACATTCACTATCTTTAAGAAATTAGTTGAAAAGCAATTTGACACTCATATCAAAGTTCTTTAGTCAGATTGAGGAGGGGAATTTTGTGTATTTAAACAGTTTCTAGAATCTTATGGAGTTTTATTTCGTCACCCATTTCCTTATACTCACAATCAGAATGGAAAAGCAGAACGTAAGCATAGACATGTAACTGAAACTCGTCTAACCTTGTTGGCACAAGAAAATCTACCTTTGAACTTCTGGTGGTATGCCTTAAGCACTGCCACTTACTTGATAAGCAGGTTGCCAACACCTGTCTTGCAGCATGTCTCACCAGACTATTCATTTCTAAAAACTTTTGGTTGTGCATCTTTCCCTCACCTCAAAACCTATAACAATCACAAAATGGAGTTTAAGACTGATCTTTGTGTCTTTATATGTTACTTCTCTGATCATAAAGGGTACATGTGCTGTCATCCTTTAAGCAGGATTTATGTTGCTAGGAATGCCATTTTTAATGAAAAGTCCTTTCCCTTTCTATATGTCTTCAAAGATCTCAAAAACATTGACAAGTTTTCAGCAGAATCACATATTTTTTCTCCTAGACTTCTTTTGTCTGTTTTCACAACTGCTATAAATGATATTGATCTTCCAATTGCTCAATCCTTGTCACAGGAAAATACCAGCAGTGCATCTTCATCTAGTCCTAGTAAGCTTATTTCTAAGTTTTGACCATCACTAATTAACCAACATCAACCTAACCCCTAATGCCCACAAACAACTTTAGAAGCCTATCACAAGTCATTTCCTCTACTCCAAATTTGACTCCTAGCACTCATAGTAAACATGGATGTTCAAACCAAAATCTGATTTCCAATGCACATAGTCAACCCACACCAGCAAATCAAACCATACCTGCCTCATAACCTAGCTTAACTCTACCTTATGTCTCTACACACCATATATGCACAAGGTCAAAAAATAACATCATTGAACCCAAGGCCTACATTTTAGAAGCTCTTATTATTTTCACTGAACCATCTTCTGTCAAGCAAGCCCTCACAGAACCACATTGGAAGAAAGTTATGCTTGATGAGCTAGATGATTTAAAGAGGAATAATACTTGGGAGTTGGTTCCTTATGATGGCTCTATGAACCTAGTTAGAAATAAATGGGTGTTTAGAGTGAAATATAATCCCACTGGACAGGTTGACAGATGTAAAGCATTGTTAGTGGCAAAAGGGCCTCACTAAACCCCATGAGTTGATTTTTGAGAAACATTTAGTCATGTGGTTAAACAGCAAATAGTGAGGGTCATTTCAACATTAGCAGTTAGCTTTGGATGGGAAATAGCTAGAGGTTCGCTTTGTTCCTTCCCTCGATCAAGTTACAAACATTTTCACCAAAGCATTATCTTCACCTAAGTTTGAATACCTACTGTCCAAGCTCAAAGAAGGAGACTCCCCCTTTTCGCTTGAAGGGGGATGATATAGTAATTAAGCCATTGTATTTTACTTACTTTAGTTACAGTTTTACTAACTGTAACTCTCTCCCTTTTACTCTTCTACCTCTCATGGTAATCGTAGGTTAAACTGCTTCAGTTTAATTAGTTAATGTTAGTTTAACTACTAACTAACTATCAACTTCTCTTAACTACAATCTGTTATTCTAGTCATTGTACTCTCGAGCCTCTCTACTGTGTATAAGTAGAAGCTTCTTCTCTCCATGCTTAGTTAATGAAAACATTCAGATTCTCAACTTTACTTTCACTGCTTCTCTTCTCTTCTATAACTTCTTTCTTTTCAAGAAGTACAAGTACTGTTAAGCTGGGTGGGTACATGGTTGTGAGGAGATATGACTTTTGCAAGCTAGGTACACGCAAGAGTGATAGAGAACACTTCGAGAGAGAGAGAGAGAGGTATGAAGAAGATCAATTTTTCTGGAGAGAGATGTTTGAAGAAGATGGAATCTTTTTGGGTTTTAAAACTTATCTTATGAAGAGGGTTAGAAATTTCTTTTTACACGTCAAAAGTCATGCTCTGAAAAAATTTCTTTGCTGTTTATCCAAACTGGTTTTCCAAATAAACCTTTCATCCCAAAAAGCTCAATTTGGTTTTAGTTCTTTTTCCTATGCCTAGTCAAACTTAATGCCTAAAATAAACTCATCCTTAAATTTTGGTTGATCTACACTCATGGTATACAATCCACTAATTTGTCTCAAAATCGTCAAAAAAATTTCCCTTTTCCTTCTTACATAAATATCCCATCAAATGTCAACTTCAGCTACTTTAACAACAAATTCCACTATTTTTTTCTCCAAAGAGCTAACAAATCTTGAAGTCTTCAAAATCAATATTGAAAACCAATCTTCAAGGCTTTAAGATCAATATTAAAGATTTTAAGATCAAAATCTTGAACAACGACTTTTTTTATTGTTGGTAAAGAATCTTGAAGATCAATCTTGAATACTTCAATACTAATCTTAAAAATTTCAAGATCAATGTTTTTTTATTATTGGTAAAGAATCTTGAAGACCAATCTTGAATACTTCAATTCTAATCTTAAAAACTTCAGGACCAATCTTTTTTTCGTTGGTAAAGAATCTTGAAGACTAATCTTAAAGATTCTTCAAGATCAATCTTGAACACTAATCTTTTTTTAGTCAGTAAATAACCTTGAAGATCAATCTTGAATACTTCTAGACTAATCTTGAAGGTTAATACTATACTTTGGTCGTTAAAGAATCTTGAAGACTAATCTTTTTTGTCGATGAAGAATTTTATAAACTAATCTTAA
Source organism: Datisca glomerata (assembly GCA_003255025.1). Taxonomy (NCBI): domain Eukaryota; kingdom Viridiplantae; phylum Streptophyta; class Magnoliopsida; order Cucurbitales; family Datiscaceae; genus Datisca; species Datisca glomerata. The sequence goes on along the minus strand of QANY01007613.1, from coordinate 2,356,596 downwards.
AGACTCAATGACCAATCTTAAAGACTTCAAGACCAATCTTAAAGACTCCGTGACCAATCTTAAAGACTCCGTGACCAATCTTAAATACTTCAAAACTAATCTTGAAGAATTTAATACCAACCTAAAAGACTAGTCTTGAATTTTTTAAGATCAGTCTTGAAGCTTTCAAGACCAATCTTGAGACCAATCATTCTTTTAGAAGGTAAAGAATCTTGAAAACTAATCTTGAGATTTTCTAGAACAATCTTCAAGTGTTCGAGACCAACTTTAAAGATCAATTTGAAGTCTCAAGACCAATTTTAAAGTATTCAAGACAAATCTTGAAGACCAATCTTAAAGCCTTCAAGACCAATCTTTAAGACTTCAAGATTAGTCTTGAAGACTTCAAGATTAGTCTTGAAGACTTCAAGATTCATCATGATGTCTTCAAGATTCGTCTTGAAATCTTTAAGATTATTTACCTAAAAATATTGGTCTTTATGATTGCTGTTGAAGACTTTAAGATCGATCTTCAATATTGATTATGAAGTATCTAAGATTGGTCTTGAAGTGTTCAAGATTGGTATTCAAGTTATTCAAAATGTTACACCGTTCATCACAATGGAATGATATTCCTTACAGTAAAAAAATGCAAAAATAATATGTTCATGATGAATGAGACAACAAGAATGGACATGCTCAGTCCTTAGAGACCTTAAGAACCAGCTTCTTAATTTCCTTACTTTTTCTCAACTTTGTTAAACACTTCTTATTGTCTTGAGCTCTGGGACTGATTTTGTCCAGTCTTCTAGTCTCATATGCACTTTGATGAAAGAGGACGAACTTGAAACCTAGAGTATTTAGAGTTTGATTTCTATTTTAGGAACAACTTGTTTTATGTCAGATCTCAATAAAGTTGAAGAGATTTTGGTTAACAGAGATATCCTTAACTTTGTATGTCTCACATATCTATAACCAAAATCTCCTTCGCTCGATCGTCCACCGTATGGTAAGTTGTCTATAAAAATGAAAACTAAACATGAAATACTCTTGGTTCCAAGTTTAGTCGTTGGCTTCAAAGCGTGTACGTGAGTATAAGACTGGAAAAGCTTGAGACTAAACCCATGCCCCAAGTGTGAATTTGAGTTGTTCTGGTCTTTACGGAAAAGATGTTGCTAGAGATGAGCAAAACCCAATGCGGCCAAAGTTCGTTCATTGAATAAACGACAAGTAACACCTTATCATATTCTCATTTCGGGTATTAAGAAAGATACATGTAAAAAATTGGAGAAATATGTTGAGAAAGGAACAAGGCTTCATATTCCATAAGCATGAGGCGAAGGCTAAAAATGGCAAAAACTAGAAAAGTGTGTAGAACAAGCATGAACTGATGAACACCCACAAATGTCCAAGAGGGAGATTTATAGTGAGTAGAGGAATGCTACGACCACTCTCCAATGAGGTTCAGACAGTCTGAAACATATAACATGCTGGGTCCGACAACATGTGGAAGGCTCATATCGAGTGGTCAACTTACTAATGTAGCGGTGATGTAGCGAAAGCTTCCACGAGAACTACACGTATAAAAATTAGATACAACCTTATAAAAGCCTATTGATTCATGCATGGATCCCAAAAAGTTAAGCGTCATGGTTTTGTTGATTCTTGCACCAATACTAAAAGTTTTGAAAAAAGTTAGAGAAAATCTCAAATTTTTATTAATCAAGTCTAATTTTAGGATAAGAGTATAGGAGCCTATTTAAAAACTCCAAAAAGCCCTGAAATACTAATTAAAGTATTATGAACTTTATTTTTAAAATTTAAATCCTAGGATATCATCTTTAACTTTCCAAAAATTATAAAAATATATTTAAAAGTATCATTAATTTTCAAAATCTTTTCTAATTTATAGCCTAGATCACTTAGCAAAGCATTTATCATGAATAAACACGAACTTATCTTCAAACACTTTTATTGATTGAATGCGTTGGAACATGGATATTGATCATAAATACTGAACGGCTATGATTGCTAAGAAAAATTAAATAGTAGCATTACCGAAGACATTCGAAAGGACTACAGTATTAAACACAGAGAAAAAGGATTTTAATATACTATTATACAATCTTTTATAAGTGTGAGATGATATTCTTTAAGAAGGATAATCCTATCCACCTTTTAGTATAAACTAGAAAATTGTTACGTGCGCTGTACGGGGTTCATGTAACAAATACCATAAAAAAATATCATTAATATATATTGTGTAAAAAATCATTTCATATAAAAAATTCATTAGAATATAAACAGACCAAGCTAAAGAGACGTATGGTTGAACGCCATTTGTACTTTAAAATTTTTTTGGAGCATTTATATTAGATTCATGATTTTTTTAAGATAGTTTCCTCAACTTCCATGCTACTTAAAAATAATTGTCTACGTTTAAGAAATAACCGGTTAATTGGTGACTTATCATTTTCTTATAATTTGGTTTTGATAAGTTAGATAATGATACTTAGAATAAAAGTCTTTGAAGATAATAAATTAAACAAAATAGTTGAAAAACTCTCAATATGATTTTTTATGTATAGAGTTTAAGGATAGTTAGGGTAATATTGTCTAAGATGTTTCTCTTCGTGTGTATATTATATATATAGTATATAAGAATCAAAATATCGATATCAATTAGATGATTATGCTTATCTCCAACATTTTTATTATTCATGTAATTATGGGCATGCATAATACGTCCAGACATAATTTTGATACTCTACTAAGATGGATTTAATACACACATAGGTTAATAGTTTTTCAACAATCAAGCAATTATATCTTCTTATATAATCACGGTTAAGTGAATCAATTATATCTTCTTATATAATCACGGTTAAGTGAATTTGGAGATTATGTGTTTGTGTCATATATTTGTAATTATAAATAAAATGAAAAAGATGAACATTCATAGAATTGAAGGAAATTGTTTTATATATGTGCCAATACCATGATGTTAGCATAATGGGTATGTGACTGATTGCCCAAATCACTAATGTTCATGCAAATTAATGAGTAAGCTCATATAAAATAAAACTAGTTGTTGAGTTGTTCCACTCCAAAGAATAGTTTCTTACTTGATATATGATTATGAATATGTTATACAAGTGCTCAACAAAGATATTGCTTAGATGACTTTTCCATTCATGTGCCGCTCAACATGTAGTGGGGAAGTAGGCAAAAATTTTAAAATAGACATTCATAAATGAAATATTTATTCAAGAAACTTTCATTATAAAATACTAATTTTAGACATATATTTTTTTTTTTACTTTTTGAGAAAATCATCTTCTAATTCATGAAATATTAATAGAGTAGATGATCGTGAAACCTAATGCCCATAACTGCTAAGTAAGCACTGCCAACAGTGCAAATTATCCTTGTCATCAGTGCTCTCCTTCAGCCAACTAAGCAACTCATGATTGGTTTGAAATGAAAATTATCAGTAACAAACTTACCAATAGGCATTCATTGATTGGAACTCCTTTTGATAAATCACAATGCCCCTCTAGATCTCTCTCATCATCTCTCACGTGAATATCCCTTCATATATGCGTGATTATGCGACCATCATCAATGATAATATTCTTTCATTTTGTCTTGTAGCTTAACTAATTATTTTCTTCAATTGTGTGTGTCTATATGTACATATATAAGCTTACTGTGTAAATGTAATGGTTGAGAATCAATACAGCAAATATTCTTTAAATCCTTCTTCCTCAACTTAGTATCAGAGCCTCTCCCAATCCTTAGGTTGAATAGAAATAATTATATCTTTTGGAGATCTCATTATCAATAGTCCAAACGTATGATCTTGAACCTTTTCTACTTGGTAGTGAACCAATTCTTAAGGAATTTATCACAAATCCTTTTGCCATTTCCCTAAACGCTCCAATGTAGGCATCTAAGATAGAATCACCCTTCATTTTGTATACAGAGTTTGTGAACTGGAGAAGGACTGACCAACACTTACTTAGCTGGCTTCTTGCTTCTATCACAGAAGTTATGTTTGGTCATGTTGTTAACTACACAAGGGCCAATGAAGAATGGAGAATACTGGAACAAATTTTTACATCTCAGTCAAAAGCTAGAACCCTACAACTAAGATATCAGCTGCATATCATTAGAAATGAGCTCTCTCCATTAATGACTATGTTCTCAAAATGAGAAGAATTATTGATAGTCTATCCTCTACAGGCCATCTTATCACTGATGAAGGTTTGTTAGTCTATATACTTGGTGGACGTGGATCCGAGTATGATCCAGTAGTTATGAATCTTACATATAGAGGTGACTCTATTTCTTTACATGAATCTTAGTTCATGTTGTAGAGCCATGAGATGAGAATTGAGAAGCTCTTGAGTACCAACACTCTTGAAGCCCACACATGAAGTCCACACACCAGCAGCTCATGTGGCCAGTTTCCAAAAGAGAAGGACGAACAACACATCTTATACTCCACCCAACCTTCACATAAAAAGCACTAGCAATGCTAGAGGAAGAGGAAGAGGTAGATGAAAGGGTGGTATTAGACTCATGTGTCAAGTATGCACAAGAATAGGCCACTAAGTTTAATATGTTATAATTGATTTGATCCCAATTTCCAAGCCAATGAGCCCTCTCAGCAGCCTAATGCACATATGTCACACCCACTTTCCTTAGTAGAGCCCTCTCAGCAGCCTAATGCACATATGTCACACCCACTTTCTTTAGTAGCTAGCAATCCTCACAGGTCTCCAAATGCCTTTATAGCCTCAACCAGTAACTCTGATGATGGTTCTTGATACCTTGATAGTGGTGAAATCACCACATTACACCATATCTTGGAAAATTTGCCAATAAAAGTTGATTATAAGGGTAAATCTAAAGTCATGATTGGGAATAGTAAGTTGTTGCATGTTACTCATATTGGTAACGCACCTAACACTTGATCAGATATTATGTGTACCTTCATCAACTTAAAATGTACTTAGTATCTCAAAACTCACTGTTGATAATCTTATAATTGTGGAGTGTTACTCTAATTGTTGCCATGTGAAGGAAAAGACTAAGAAGAGGGTGTTCTTCATGAAGGATTGTACCAATTTTTAGTAAACTAGTCAACTAGTCTACTAATTGGGGAGGAGAGTTTAGACTATTGTTACTAATATTAACACAACTTGGCATCATATTAGTCATCTGTGCCCTTACACACATGCACAAAATGGTAGAATTGAAAGGAAACATAGAGTTATCATTGAAAAAGGACTTGCACTGCTTGCTCATACTAAACCACCCTTTAAGTTCTTGTGGGAATAATTTTCTACAACAACCTACTAAATAAACATCATACCCAACCCCATCCTGGCAAACAAAAGTCCTTATGAAAGTTATTATGCAAAACACCTAATTACAGTCATCTTAAAGTCTTTGGATGTTCATGTTTTTCATTTTCAAGATCTTATAATACATATAAGTTAGATTTTCATACTAAAAAGTGTGTTTGGTTATATTGGCTTAGAACCAATTTCAGGAAGAGTGTACATATCCATTAGTTTAATCTTCAATGAACATAAATTCACATATCATAATCTCACTAATACACACTCAACTTCAAGTATGAATTTGCCTGTTTATGTCCATCCACCTCCCTAATCTCCCACCAATAAACCTTCAGTGCATCGAGCAAGCCCTGTAACACCATTTTCTCACCTATTGGTCATCACCTACATTAGTTAGCAGAACTCACTCTTCAGGTTACACTTCAGGTAATTATATCCCTTCACTCTATCCTAATTACAGTTTTCTAACTAACATTGTCCCATTTGACTCATCACCCTCCCTTTTTCCCACTTTTCCTCAACATATTGTTACTGATATGAGTTCTATGAATCTTGTGCTTACTAGGCCTAAGACTGATTCTTTGAAGCCCAGAATTTGAACTAGCATATTGGCATCCACTCATGAGCCTTATATAGTGCAAGAAGCCATTACTGAAGCAAATTAGAGAGCTGCAATGGTCATTGAGTTCCAAGGTTGCAAACAAACAACACTTGGACACTTTTCCCCCAAGTGAGCATCAAATAGTGGTAAAAAATAGTTGGGTTTTTAGAGTAAAATACAACATAGATGCCATTATCAACTAATATAAGGCTAAACTTGTAGCCAAGTTTCAACAACAACTAGGCATCAATTATTTTGACACCTTCATCCCTGTGCTCAAACCCTGTACACTAAGAGTTATGTTCAATATTGCATTCACAAGAGGTTGAGATATCCAACATTTAGATATGGATAATGCTTTCCTACATGGAGACTTTAATGAGACAGTTTTAATGGAGCAACCTCAAGGATTTCAAGATCCTACTAAGCCTCAGTATGTGTGCAAGCTAAATAAGGTTCTTTATGGGATGAGACAAGCACCTAGAGCTTGGTATGTCAAGCTCAAGTAAGCTCTCAATAGTCGGGGTTTTCACCATGCAGTCTATTATACTTCACTTTATCTCAAGTTTTTAGGTACTAATATGTTGTTAGTACTCATCTATGTAGATGACATCTTAGCTACAGGGAGTAACTCTTCTCACATAAAGCAACTCACTGCATAACTTAGTGCTCAATTTGCCCTCAAGACACTAGGTTCCATCTCTTACTTTCTTGGGTTGGAAGCTTTCAGAGACTTCACTGGCTTATACTTAACTCAGTCTAAATATCTCACAGACATCCTTCATAAAGCCAACATATTTTATGCTAAAAGTAGCCATATAACTATGTGCCCTGCCTATAAACTCACTACCAAATGGATTACATTCTCAGAACCAACATTCTATAGAAGCATCATAGGTTCCCTTTAATACCTCACCATGATAAGGCCAAACATTGCCTTCATAGTTAAAAAGTTAAGCTAGTTCATGTCATGCTCCACCACAGGCCATTGGAAAGCATGTAAAAGGATCCTTAGATATCTGAATGGCACATCACAACATGGGTTACACTTCTCCCCATCCTCTAGACATAGCCTTGAAGGCTACTCTGATGTAGATTGAGCATCCTCTCTGGATGACAGAAAGTTATCCAGTGGCCTATGTGTTTATTTTACTGGCAACCTCATTACCTGGAGTTCTAAGACGCAGACAGCAGTAGTAAAGTCTAGCACAGAGGCAGAGTATAGAGCCTTTTCCTCAACTTGTAGTGAAATTATGTGGTTATTGTCTCTCTTTACAAAGCTCAAACTATCACTGTCTTCCACACCTGTCAAATGGTGTGACAACCAAAATTATATCTCCTTAGCCTTAAATCTAGTTTTTCACTCTAGAACCAAACATATTGAACTTTATGTTCATTTCATCGAAGAGTAAATTCTATCAGAGACCATTGAAGTAAGATATGTTCCCTCAGCCTCTCAACTAGCAGACATCATGACAAAACCTTTTGTTTCCAACTTCCTTTAGCACACTTTGTCACAAGCTCAACAAGGTTATACCGCCCTTTAGCTTGAGGGGGCTGTTAAACCTAATGCCCATTATTGCCAAGTAAGCACTTCCAATAGTGCAAAATGTCCTTTTCAGCAGTGCTCTCCTTCAGCCAACCAAGCAACTCATGATTGGTTTGAAATGAAAAATATCAGTAACAAACTTGCCAATCTAAACTCATTGATTGAAGCTCATTTTAACCAACCACAATGCCCCTCTAGATCTCTCACGTGAATATCCCTTTATGCATGCATGATTATGCAATCATCACTAACAATAATATTCTTTCATTTTATCTTGTAGCTTAACTAATTATTTTCATCAATTGCATATATGTAAGCTTATTGTGTAAATGTAATTGTTGAGAATCAATACAGAAAATATATTTCAAATCCTTCTTCCTCAACTGCTATTTAGAATAGAATCATATTACTTTTTGTTAGAAAAGTTTGAAGAGGAAAAGCTTATAATAGTTCACAAGGAATATATGCATTCACTACAAGAAAACCCATTTTTAGCAACGAAATTAATTCATGGCTAAAAACCTCATTTGGCAACCAAAACTTTTGTTGGCCATAAAAGACCCAAATATTTTATCCGGGAATGGAAGAGAGGGCGCGCAAAATTTAGCTTAGGCTTTTGTCGATGAAAATTCAAATTTTGTCGATAAAAGTCATAATTTTTACGACAAAATTATCTGTTTGTCGCTAAAAGTGGGACTTTTCGTGACCACATTATATATTGATCGGCAAAAGTAGGACTTTTGCTGGCCAACTACTATTTTCATCACAATAGATGGAAATCTAAAACTGGGTCGTTTAATTAAAATAACAAAAGCCTCTCACTTGCTCAAATCTTTTCACTGCACGCAAAACCGATTCCCCCCTCCCCACACTTGCGATAGAGCTAAGCCTCCTTTCTCTTCTCCCTCAACCTCATCTAAATTGTAGATTACATTCTCCCTCGTCTCCCTCTTCAGTCGTCTCCCTCAACCTCATCTAAATTGAAAGTTATAAAACCCTCTTCAGTCATCTCCCTCAACCTCGCCAGTCATCTCCCTCAACCCAAATCAAGCGCGTCTCCCTTGAAGCTTCCCTCGTCTCTTTTGAAGGTAAATAAAAGGCTTTAAACTTGTGATTTAGATCTATTAGGCTTCAATTTTTTAATCTATTTGTCTTTGATTTTTAGATTTGTTAGTCTCTGAAATTTTAGATCTGTTAGTCTCTGATTTTTAGATTTTTTACAGGCTTTGATTTCAATGATTGTTTTACTGTTTCGGTTGATTTTGTTAGGCTTAGATTTGTTTAGGGGTGTGCAGATTTTTCAGTTGATTCTTTACTGAGCTTAAGAAATTTTGAAGAAGTTCTTTACTGAGCTTAAGAAAGTGACTATAGGCTTAGATATTAGCTTAATTCTTTACTAAGCTTAAGAAAGTTTTGAATCTATTGATGTTTAGAGGGTTCAAATAAAGGAGGGAATGCATTCATGAAGGCTTTCGATGATTCTAGTGCTTTAGTCTATTGACGGTATGTTGATCCCTTCTGGAAATTGAAAATATTACTAAATATTGGATCTGAATCATCTCTAAAAAAGAACATCAAAGTCATCAATGATTTCATCCACCAACTAATCAGGGGCAAGAGAAACTCACTAATGCAGTGTTTCTGTAAGTTTTACTTGAAATTTCTGCTAGATATGCTTTTCTCATCCAATATTTGATTTTTGTTTTCTTTAGATAAAGATTGAAATTTGATTTTTAGAATGACAAGGAGGGCATTTTGTCAAGATTTCTAGTGGAAAGTGAGAAGGATCTAGAGAAAATGACAGATCAATATCTCATGGATATAAGTTTGAATTTTATGGTAGCTGGCAAAGATAGATGAAATATGTCTTTGTCTATAGGAAACAATGGACCATTCCCCTTGTAATGTGAAAATTCTATCCTCGGATAACATGCATATAGAAAGATATGAATGAGTTATTATAGGTGGGTACTAAGATTGGACCAATTTTAATGTGATAAAACCACTTGTCAATCATGTATGTATTAAGTAGCTTTTAATTAGTAAATCATTTTAGTAAAGGCACGTGATAAATCACTGGTCAAATAATATTTTTTTTAGTTTTATTCTGATGACGATTCAGATGAGTCAGAAACAATGTAATTTCACAAGTATGACATGGAACCTTCTAAAATAGATGCAAATGTTATTGGAGTATGAGATAGTAATATTGAAGATACTGATTTTATCGATGATGATGACAATGAAAATGACACTTTGGTTAATTCTGATGATAATTCAGAGGATATTATACCAAGTGATGATGATATAAATTGAATTTTAAAGTAACAGTGAGCCTGTTAGCGTAAAATATTCATTCACATCTTCTTACATTTGCTTTAAATTCTTTTGTAAGCAATAATATGTTTAAGATCTTCTTTCATAGTTCCCAAATAGGTATATACTCTTTTTAATAGTTCTTATTATAATGGAGGGTGGGCGGATATCACTTTATATCAAATTCTGTTAGATGATTGTTGAATACTTTCTGATCGATACTTATTGTCTAAAATTCCTTTTGAATAGTTTCTGATTGATGCTCATTGTCTAATAATATTTTAAGTTTCAGTGTGTGTGTTGATGGGAGCTTATCACTTTGTATCTGAGCGTGCGAGATGTTTTTTGAATACATTCTGATTAATGTTCCTTATCTAAAGATAATAGTATTGGGTTTATCATGAATCTGGCTCATTGAGATGTTACATGAATGCATGTGTGTTTTACGGAATGAGCATATCACTAAGGATGCCACACCTCGTACTGAAGAAGAGATAGTTGAAGAAGTCCTTGGGTAAAATAAAGGTTTTGAACATGGAACCCCACCTACATCTTCCAAGAAAAGAGTCTATATAATGAAAATATAGAATTAAAGAAAAAAATGAAGTCGGTGGTGGACCAAGTAATTTTAGGCGACGAAAATAATTTTGGTGTCAAAAAGTTTTTTGTGACGAAACTTATTTTAGTCGCAAAAACCTTTTGCCATCAAAGATTCTTCATCTAAAGGTCTAACATGACGATATTCATTTTTTATCGCGAATGACTTTTACTGACGAAACGAAAGTGATGATGTTCGAGGCGAACGTATGTTCGTCGCGTTAGACTTTTAGTCACGAGATTTTGGGAAGCGGCCAAACTTCTTGTAGTGATTTTATGAATCCTATTTCTTGTAGTGATTTTATGAAATATAAATGATTACAGTGAAAAAAAATTAGAAAATGAGTACGCACAAAATAAAGTATAAAAGAAATTAAATGTCCTACAAATGAACAGATGCACAAATTGGCTAATGAAAAATACAAGTCATAGGCCTACAAGAATGAGTAAGAAAGAGGTCCCCCACCAGGCCCCAAAGTGTTTGATCCTTTGTATATAGCCTGTAGGCAAAGCATTTAAAGGGCCAAACATGTGTTACAGAGACCCTAAGGGCAGGGTCCCTCTGAACAGATTAGGAATCTACATCCTGGCGAATTTGGCTCCAAATGGTTTTCTTTTAACACAATAGGAGGGGATACTCAGTTTGGTTTCAACACATTCTTGGATTTGAAGTATTTCCAACTATGTTTTAACATTTGTTTATTCAAGTTTGTTTTTCTCCTCAAAAGTTAGGTTATAATCGGGGGAGGGGAGTAATAGCAGCTTTGACTCCACGTAAAGAATAAGTAGAACTTAAATCGTGGTTGGTCATTGTTAATTCTAGTTAACTCCACAAATTTTTAATGTGAACTTGTACTGTGACCTGGGAGGAAAGCAACAAAAATTTCATAATGATAATGATTCAATTATCAATTGAAAAATGTTAATAATGGTATGTGTTGTGAGTATTTTCAAGTAGCCGAGCTACACGTGTCAGTGTTATGTGAATAATTAAGGGCTTGTTTGTTAAGTTGTACTGTACAGTACTAAAAACATGACAATTCTATTTTTGTATTGTCCGACGTTTGGTAAAAATATGAAGCACGTACTAGTTAATATGATGTGACTCTTTAATCCCACCCACATGGAATAATTTAGTCCCCTCATTTTAGGGGGCTATACCGACTAAGAAAAATAAAGTTATTTTTTAATTTATATCTTAAAATAATTTTTTAAATGATTTTTTTATTAAAATATTTTTTTTTAATTTAGATCTTACAGGAACTTCATCACTGACAAAAATAATTCATGAATTTATGACTTAATTTTATAAATTTTCAAAGTCATTTACTATCTTTTCCTTTTTTTTTTGAATTTTTAAAAACTCTCAATCATATGAGTGGTTCAGTAATTATTTATATATTTTAAATGACTTATTTTGTGTATTAAAAATTCAATAAATTTTTTTTCTAATTTTAATGTTTATAACTATAAATTATCACTATCTTAAAGTTTACGGGTATAATTGCATTTACATTTTTAGTCAAAAAATATAAAATTTATGGTGATAGCATGAATTAAATATTTATTTTATAGTTAAAAATGTAAAATAACATGTTAATGAATTTCAAATAGGTTTTTGCGGATCAAATCATGATAAACAGTTTTATAATCTAGTACTATAATGTACCAAACATTATATAAGTGTAACAGTTTTTTAACTGATACAACATCAAACATGAGATAGTATAATTTAATCTAGTATAATATAATATAATACAGTCCGATAGATTTAATATAGTAATATTAAATAGTAATTTGAGTGTGAAACGAACCCTAAAGAAACTAGTCCTGAGAACTAGTACAATTGGAAGGGTCCTTGATCTGCCTTTGGACTGAGATCACCTAGCGTTTTTTCCCAACTCGGGGGATTTACTTCATAGCTAGAGAGCTCCAGCTTGGGTGGACCAGGTCAGACTGCCCTTATTAAGTCGTTACCACATTAAATAATATTATGTCCCGATCATCATATGTCAACATCGCTTCTTTTATGTCAGGTTGGGGAAAATTCATGTCACCCTTCTTTTAGTAAATGAAAACATAATGAAATATCTAAAGTCTTCCCAGTAAAGCATTTTCAAGGCCAGTCTCCCATATACATATCCCTCCAATATATTTGAGAGCCAAAGTCCATCTTAGCCGTAAGTCTATTATACTAAAATTCACATAAGTACTTACACATTGAAAGGTTCATTGGCAATTTCTTATTTTACTGATGCACATTTGTATTTGAGTTTTTTGTCTTTTTTATATATAGAAAAGATCAACTCATTTAACGTGAAGCTCATGTGTTACTTAGATTTGGACATAATAAGTAATTTGACAATATCAATTGACACTTATCATGATTTTGAATCGTAATATCTTTAATTTTTGTTAAATTTATAACTTTTATAAAATAATAAAATAATGATAGGCAAGTCTAATTTTTCAAAATGTTCATGTTTTTTCAACTTTGCATCCGAATCATTTAATAGATGGCAGTCAAATTCACTAAAATTCAAACCTTTTAAATTGAAATCATTATAAAAACTAAGGTAAGTTAAGAATTAACGTAAATTTAGAAACTAAATAATGCATTTTGTCCTTTAAATATTTGCTTATTTCTAGTACACATTAAAATAGAGTGGATTGAAAATGAGGAAGTGCACGTGGGGTTGATAAGGCTGCCTTTGACTAACCACGTTCTGGTGGATTTCACTGACAAGAAGTATTGAAACTAATCTTATGTGGCCGACAACAGAATATTACGTTTCAATTTGACCACCTGGGCAAGATCACCTGGTGTTCTAATGAACGTGATCATTACTATTATTATATCTCCATTGTTGAGCTTAGATCTCATACTGTTCATTGGTTTAATAAAAAAATTAAAAAAACAAAGATCTCAAGTTTTAGATCAATGTGTGTTTGTATTAAATTGATCTAGCCGGTTAAAATCTAGATCTGTTGAACAGCTATATTAATGAAATGCCTAACATGAGATAATCAATTTTCCCATGCTCCCTTATGCTCCAATCCCTACCATTCCAAACTTGCAATCAATAAAAAAATTTCTTCTTCACAAAAAAAAAACAACTCCATTATTAGTCAAACGATAAGGAATGTCTATCTTCGGACAAAGCATTTCATTTCATTTCTCTTAAATATTTTTATTTAATATATATATAGAGAGAGAGAGGCGGTGCTGCCTCTAAGCCTAATGCTAGAAATTTCTAGCCCCTTCACTAAGAGGGGTGTTGCCTCTACAATTCTCCTTTTCAGCACCGATCTCGTTTTTCCTCTTGCTCATGCTTAGTTATTCTCTTAGTTTCTGAAACCTTGTAATGTTAAGTCCTTTAGTGAACAAGTCTGCTACTTGATCTTCGCTCTTCACTTGGTGCATCTCCAATTCCTCTTGTAGTACCTTTTCTCTTAGAAAATGATAATGCACCTCCACATTTTTCGCCCGGTCATGGAAAACTAGGTTTTTTGCTAGACGAATAACATATTGAATATCACAGTAAAGTGGCACAACATAGTTAATAAACTGGTGTAGGTCCTTCATCAGTTCCATTCGTCACATACTCTATTGAGCTGCCATTGTTGCTGCCCTACACTCCACTTTTGTGGTTGACAAGAACACCGCTGGTTGCCTTTTACTACACCAAGATACAACTGCAAATCTAAGCTTGAACACATATCCAGTTGTTGATCGACATGTATCATGATATCCAACATAATCAGCATCGCAGTATCCAACTATCTTAAACATGTCACCATTATCATATAAGAGAGCACAATCAATAGTATTTTTAACGTACCTCAATATTCGATGTACTGTTTCCAAATGATGTTTCATGGGATGTTGCGCATATCGTCTCACTACGCCAACTACATATGAAATATTTTGTCGAGTTAATGTTAGGTAAATCAGACTACCAACTAGTTGGCAATACATTGCCCCATCTTGTAAATCCTTACCTTCATGAGCAGGGCTTGGCATTGACTTTCATATGTGCTGAGATGGGCTTGCACTCGACCATTCCAAACCATTGTAACAAGTCCTTTGTGTAATTTTGTTGGTAGAGAAATAAACCTTCCTCAGTTCGATCTAATTTCTAATACAATGAATGTTTCAATTCTCCAAACTCCTTCATTTGAAAGCGGACTGACATGTTCTCCTTCGTTTGACAAATTTATAATCCATCACCACCTGTGATGATGATATCATCCACGTATACTAGTACAATCGTGGTTTTTGTTTCTTTTACTTTGACGAATAAGCTTGAATCTACATGCGCCATGACATATCCACTCTCCACTAAGAACTCAACAATCTTACCATATCATGTTCTTGGGGCCTACTTCAATCCATAGAGCGCATTTCTCAGTTTACATACATAGTCAGGATGAGCTTTATCCTCGAACCATATATATTTCCCGATCTAGTTCTCCATGTAGAAAGACATTCTTCATATCCATCTACCATGGTCTCTGGTCTTTGCTTGTTGCGAGTGCTAGTAGGACCTAAATTGTTGTGATCTTGGCAACTGGGCTAAATGTCACATCATAATCTAGCCCATACTGTTGAGAGAATCCTTAAGCAACTAGTCGAGCCTTATATCTTTCAATCGTTCAATTGGGATGAGCTTTCAGCTTGGAAAAGCATTTGCACGATATGGGTTCACTTCCCTTGACTTTGACACCAACTCTCAGGTTTGATTCTTCTATAGAACGCTTATCTCTTCTTTCATGGCTTCTAACCACTTGGTGCCCTGAGACGCCTCTTCATATGTATCTAGTTCTCTGAAGCTTTCTTCTTCAGCTACCATGACATTTGCATACTCGGGATTCGGTTTTTGAGTTCTTGTTGATCTTTGAAGCTATGTACTTACTACTTCTAGTTGCCTATCACTCGCATCGCCTGCTGCTCTTTGATGCACTACTGTTTGCCCGGGACTATGTGTCGTCTCGTCCTCAATATCATCATCTTCACTTTGTTCTTCTTCAGCCACTTTTGAAGTCGACTATATCTCAACAACTAGCTCCCCCATCTTCTTTTGCAAATTGTCTTCTATTTCTTTCAAATCTGATAACTCTTTCTTTTGCGATGACCACCATGAGGAAGCTTCATCGAATACCACATTCCTTGACGTATAACACTTTCCACTTGTAGGGTCATAACATTTCCAGCCTTTCCTTTGGCTATCGTATCCTAAAAAGATACACCGTGTTACCTTTTTATCAAACTTGCTACGTAGATGACTTGGCACAAACACGTAGCACACACAGCCAAAGACGCGAAAATGGCTAACTGCAGGCTTACAACCCCACCGTTTCTCAAAGGGTGAAGCAAACCCTAGTTTTTGTTGGGGAAGTCTGTTTATTGCATCAACAGGTGCCCAAAATCTTCCGGGCACATTGTTTGCATGCAGCATGCTTCGATAAGTCTCTGCTAAGTGATGATTCTTTCTATCAGCTACTCCATTCTGTTGTGGTGTATTTGTGCATGTATATTGGTGGCGTACGCAGGTACTGTGAAAATTCATCTGATGTGTAATCACCACCATTGTCTGTTCGCAGGCATTTAATATTCTTGTTGACTTCTCCTTCTACCATTTCTTTAAATTCCTTAAACTTTGAGAACGTTTCAGATGTTTCTTTCATAAAGAAGACCCACACGTACCATGAGAAGTCGTTAATGAATGTAAATATGTACCGCATCCCACTGATTGATGGTTGTTTGACTCGCTCAAATATGTCATAATGAACCAGCTCCAATGGTGCCTTGGCTCTAAACTTTGAGTCTTCATACGGTAATCGATGCGCCTTACCCAATTGACAACCGGCACAGATAGTTTCTACTCTAACATCAAGTTGAAATAAGACCTTTCAACATAAACTTCTTCATCATTACCTTGAGTTTATGATAACTCACATGTCCTAACCTTTCATGCCACAAATCTGTTGTTTCATTCTTCCGAGTCTCGTTCACATAAACTGATTTTGCTGACATTACATAGACATACTCTAAACGTCGTCCCTCCATCGTCGGTGTTCCAAAGATCTTAAGGTCTCTATATGTCTTAACATCGTGGGGACCAAATACAATGTGGTTACCTAAATCCATAAGTTGCGTCACTGACAACAGATTTTTCTTCATTCCAGGTACATGATAGACATCCTGGAGTGGTATTTTGTCTGAACTAAATCGTGGCATGATGATTGTTTTACCGATATGGGCGATCTACAATCTTGAGTTATTAGCTATGACTACCACACGACCTCCTTTATACCTAATCATATTTTGTAACTTCTCTTTGTCTCCTATCATATGATTTGAGAATTCGAAGTCGACTATCCAATCGTTGTCGTAGTTGATCGAGACAGGAAAAGTAGCTGTCATAGCTACTTCTTCTTCTTTTATAGCGAAAGAGGCTTCAATGTCCCATTCTTTGTCTCTCGTTCGTTCGACACTTGACGTGACTGCATTGCTCTCTGTTGTTTTCTTCTTTAACCAGTAGTCATTAGCCATACAACCTTCTTTCCACAATTATAGAATTTTCCATCAAATATTCTATTTTGTCAAAGTTTACCACTCATGTTGCCTTTCTTCTGTGCTCTCCCGACTTCCATGTCGACTATCTTGGTCACCGTCTTTTTTCATTCTTCTGTGAATATTTTTTTATAGTACGACCTTTGCTATTATTGCCAAAGAGTGCTTCATCCTCATTCATGGATGAGGCTACAGAAGTTTGCTTAGCTAACACTTCCTGATCAGCTAACAATTTTTCTAACTCCACAATAGATTGTTGGGTTGACCAACCTTGTATAGCAGTAATAAAACTTCTATACTCTCGCCTCAATCCATGATTGATTATTCTTTTAATTCTAGAATCATACATGCGAGCATAAGAGTCTAATGTAGAGATTTCAGGACAGAGAGACTCCACTTTAGTAAAATATTGGCTTACCGTCATGTTGCGTTGTGTTATTGACAGAAGCTCGTTCTCCAGAAGTTACAGCCTTGCATCATTCTTCTTTGAGAACAGCGCAGCAAAGGTGTGTCACGCGTCCTTGGGTGTGTTTTCTTGTCTGATATGCTCCAAAATTTCTTCCTCAATTGTGATCAATGACAAACATTGCCTCGCCAGCTCTTATCTTCCATTTCTCTAGAGCTGCAGGATCTTTTGGTGGTATAGTATCACTACCACTCACAATCTCCCACAAATCATGACCTTAGAGATACGACTTCACATATAACGACCACATGGTGTAATTTTGTGTGTTCAACTTCTTAATTCCACTGACCACTTGGTGACTTCAGCTAAATTCAAGCAAGCTTGATTTCCAAAAACAAGCTCAACAATACTAAACCTCACACGATATATACAAGAAGCTCAACAACCAATTCTCGAAATGAACCACTCGTAATTCAGACACGGCCAAAAATCAACCCGTTCTGATACCACTTGTTGGACATAACGACACATGGTGAAAATAATGTAATTGCTTTTATTATGACAAAAAGCAAGTGCACCGAGCACTAATTGGTTTTACAACAACCAAGACTTACCGACTCTTTTTACACGATCACAACACACTACACTACTCACACTCACTATATTATTTTTTTGGAACTCTTTTAACACTCACTCAAAGATACACTTATTTTTTGTCACACACTTGAACACACACACACGAAGGACCAAATGTCCTATTTATAGGATTCTAAGTCGGTTAGTAACCGACTTTGCCATAGTGGAAAAATCTAACACATGGGCTTAAGCCCAATGCTAGAAGTTTCTAGCTCCTTCACTTAGAGGCAGTGCTGCCTCTAAGCCAAATGCTAGAAATTTATAACTCTTTCATTTAGAGGCGGTGCTGCCTTTACAAAAAAATTCACAACGGATCGAATCAAATTTAAATCGAAAATGTTACTCAGACAAGAACAACTATTTTTTTAACAGATAGTTAATATTTAAAACTACTTTTAGTTTAGATGATATGAGTTATGTTTTGTTTCTAGATGAAATTTGGTCATTAATTAAGGGCACCTTAAAAGGACAGTTCCATAGGAAAGAGAACTAGAACTATTAAGCTTTGGTATATCCTGATTAAACACTTTGGGAAACACACTTTAAAGTTCAAAACCCCATTAAAAGGAAACAATAATTGGGACTTCAAACAGTTTTTTCCTAAAAATCAGATTCCTTACAGTTTGGATAATATAATTATGCCATCTAATTATTGGCATGTTTAAACTTAAAAAAGGTCTTCATGTTTAAACTCATGAGTTTGTATTATCCATAAATTTTTTTTATCAAAATTATAGTTCTACGAAGATTGATAAAAACTAAAACTTAAACTCACAATATACCTCATGAAAGTTTAATTATTGTTTCAATTCATATTATTTTCAAATTTTTTTCACTTTGGTTAAGTAAAAAGCTTGAATCGCTGAACTTTTTGAGAAGTTTAGAAAAGATAATAATTAGCATAATAAGTCAATGAACTAATTTTCTTCAATAAGGAAAAATATCCAAATTGAGTTTATTCATTTCTATTCAATTTTTAATTGAATGATAATTCTTTTTCTTTGAAAAAATATGAAACTCATAGATAATTAGCTGCACAGGCCATCGAACACTGGGTGAAGAAAAATGAGACAAATTGAAGGTAATGTCAAAGGTTTTAAATTTAATGCTATATCCGATTTACAACATTTTTCTTTGCCAATTAAAGGTCAACTGATACAAAAATTTGCTCAAACTCTCTGCTAATTAATATCAGCCGCTAATTCTATATACACTCCATCAACAACAGTTAAAAAATGGAGAAAATTCTTAAAATTCCTACTTTGCCCTTTCATGGCTAAGGAAAAACATCACTCAATCATGCCAGCAAAGGAGCATGATGACACACCTCCTTATAATGTAAAGCTTAGCCCTTTGCTCTCTTAGTGCTCCTCCTAGCCCTCTGCTTGATGACATCCTTTTCTTGGAGCTACCCATTGTCACACTGCTCAACTTCATCTTTTTAACTGTTTATATTCCTTTTTTATTTCTGCCAAAGTGTTCGTGAAAATGCCTGACTGAGCTTTTACTCTGAAATCTGAATGAGTTGGAGTTGGGAATGAAATGAAATTGCAGGAGGGGGTTCTTATAGAGGGGAATGGGTGTGTTCTTTACTCACATTTGTCTTGTAAAGAGCCAACGGTGGAGCACGAAAGGGTGTGCAGTGTCCCCCAATCCCTGCATACAATACCCTATTGTGGGCCCCACTCCCACTTGAGATTCCATTCCCAAAAATGAAGAAATTCTGTTTTTTAAGGCTTCTGACTCTCTAATTGATTATTATTGTGTAGGCATCACACCCACCAGCACAATGGGTCGGCTATTGCTCAGATGGGGGAGCAAACGTTGAATACTTTATGAGCAGCTAACTCCAACTTGTACATGATAAGGTGATGATTTTTTGCTGACCCAAAAAAGAGAGCCTACTAGTTCTTTTTAAGTGCTTTTCTTTGTTGGTTTCTTTATGATTTTTTTTGGTTGAGTCCACCTAATCAGGCAATAGGGGAAGACTAAAGTGTTAGTTGAATCCTACATAACAATGCCTAATAACTACCTTCATTATCAGTTTCAAGCACTAATTAACTACCTCTTCATTCTTGACTCTATTAGAAAAAATCACTTAATTTAGGGTGTGGAGTTATATTTAATTTATTAATCATTGATCATGCATACGTATCAATCAATAAAGTTTGTTAATTATACTTTATCCAAAAATAATTTAAGTGATAATTGTAAGAAATAGAGAGTGATTATGAAACTAACCTATTAAATTACAACTTAGGATGAGGAGAAAAAAAAAGAAATTTAATTGCATGGTTCGGTTGCTTGTCTTTGTCCACCAAAAAGGATGTCTAAAAAAAATTCGCATTGCTTTATTTTGTGGAGGATTAATTAATATTATCACAATGAGAATATTATTGGACTAATTAAAGTTCTTTTTAAGCATGCTTACATGTAGCTTTTTTCGGTTTAGTCAATAAACATGCTTACATATTGGACACTAAGAAGTTGAATCTGGATAAGATGATATATTTTTGAGTTGAAGATTTTTACTCGAATTGTAACATAATCATCGATGAATGTACGTACGTTTATTTGATCAATAGGCCTAATTAAGTAACTGAGTCCAAACTTAATTTTAATTAATTGGGGAAGGAATAGGGTAATAGGAAAACGTAATTGGAACTATATTATGTTGTATTGCGACTTATTTAAAAAAAGTCTAAGCTTGATTGAATTAATGTTTATCAATAATTATAAAGATCTAGTATTGGACTAAAAGTTATAGTGATTCGCTAAGGTACAATCTTATATTTTTTAATAGTTTATCGCATGTGTTTACATAATTTGACTATGACTTGACTCCACTAGAGTTATGTCATGTATATGTCATGTATATGGTGGAATGTTGGTTTATCGCCAACAACCCTCTTCTAATTCATGCTCGCAAACAGTATGCTCTTCTTGAAAGTTTGACGATTAATTTAAGATGAAGTTTTGATACCAATTATTTTTTTCTTTATCGTGTTTGAACCAACAGTAATTTACGTGGGCTAATAAACAAAGTTGATAGTAAAAAAAACCAAGAAATGTATTGTCTTTTGGAGGAGATTGAAGCCATTTTTGCTTGGGAATAGTGGATCTTACTTAACCGAAATGCCACAAACTTAGTTTTAAAGACACTCTAGAGTCAAGCAAATAAGCAAAGTTGAGAGTAAAAAAATCATGAAATGTATTGGCTGTTGGAGGAGATTGGAGCCAATTTTTGCATCGGAATAGTGGATCTCACTTAACCGAAATGCTACAAATTTTGGAGAGTCAAGCAAGTGGAAATTTCAAGGTTACATGACCAAGATTCCATTATTATGTAATACAAAAGCCAGCTTAATTATTAATTTTTAATTAAATACAAGCAAAGCACAAAACCCAACTGTTAAAACTTTTAATTAAATTGTGGATAAAATAAATTATGATTATTCTTAATCGAAAGCAAAGCAAAAGCATCCACTTGCTTCTCCTTGTGTTCCACCCTTCAATCACAACACCATCTTCCAATAACTCTCATTTCTCATAAATAAATAAATCCCATTTTTAGTATCTTCTTTTAAGCAAATTAAAGCTGTCAAATACGAAAAAATCAAAGCTGAGACTGGGATTTTTGTTTTAATAAATAAAATGGCTTGGTTGTACTGAACAAGAAAGTCAGATTTGCACGTGAAGTACTCGTGATTTACAATGCTATTGCCTGTGACAGAGTCGACAAATATTATTAATTTTTATATTATCTCTAAGCTTTGAATTACTTAGTTTATTATTACTCCCATCATTTATACTTGTTCTTGATGTTGAATTATGAAGCAAACTAAGTTCCCCACGTGTTGTGCTTCCCTACTTGTTCTAAAGAGAGGGACTCGTACATCTAAAAGATTAAGATTGTATGTTCAAATCACCCATCATGTCTGAAATTAACATAAATTTTGTAATTTTAAATTTAATAATGAATGCATCGTTGTAGTATGAATATTTCATCAGGACACACCTAATAATAATACAATTTCTTTGCTAATTTAGTAAACTTGATTTAATTAAAGAATAATTGGATATGACACCTTTTGTTTTGGAAACCTTTTGAAGTTTTTCAAAATTACACTTCGAAACATAATTTTTTTTTCAGAAAAAAAGAATTTGATTTAGAGACTATGATGAAGAATAAATCTCTTAATTAAAAATTATATATACACTAAACTATTTGATATATTTAACAGACATGTCGTATATTATTTTAGTCCTATATTATTTTAGTCCGCGATAAGCTCAATAAAAGATGAGAAAACAAGTTGATAGAAAACAAGTGCATAGAAAACTTCAAAAACAATAAATTAGCAAAAAAAATTCTATAATTAAACATCGAAGTACATGAGGTATTTTAATTTAAGGCTAGAAATAATTTAAATGTGCTCATGAGCTAGGACAGGCTTATTAAAATTAATTTCCCAATGCCGAAACATCATGGCATCGTACCAAAAAATCAAAAAAATAAATAGTCAATCACAGCTGTCTTATTGCATGCGTATTGGGTTTACATTTCGATCAGGGTTTGCTTAATTAATAGAGAAGTTATTAAGCAAATCGTGTAATCTTGATTAGTACGCGGATTTAAGCTTATTACCGTACAATGACATTATTATAGTATTCTATGAAATTAAGATCACCTCTTGTCCTACAGAGAGGTGGTTATTTGTTAGTCAATCTACACTGTTAAAGCTAAAAATAACTGTTTAAATTGAACATGATTTTTTTATTTAAATGAATATGAGATAATCTAAATCTCATTCTATGTGGGTGTTTTGATATTGTTGACCATGTTTGGCCAGCACGATTATTACTGGTTTTGCAGATAATAATAGTTTTGTGTATTTATTTAGGCTGTTACATGATTTTAACGTCTGCTACACTGCGCGTTAGTCTTTATTCTTTTCTTTATAACGTTACAAATTCTCTAGATCATGTTAAGGGTGATGAGATGCATAATGATTTTGGCTCCTCTCCATCGTATTTTTTATTGCCATTTTTCTTTAATGATTTAGGTTTGGTTCGTACTACTATTTGTGCTATTGGTGTGAGGACTAAATCATATGGACGATTACAAAAATAGTCAAAATTATGTTTGTTTTGTAAATATAGCCGAGATAGAAAATATTTGTAAATATGGGGAAAAACAATTGCAAATATGTTGCTGATGTCTGTAATTATTTACTTTTAGTATATTTTATTGATTACTTATGTTGCTGTATTTTTAACATTTTTTTTGCTTAAATCACACAATTTAGAGAATATAAAATGACACAATCAAGAAAAACTTTTTATATTTGTTGTTCATTTCCTTCGATCATTTTTAGTTAATTATAACTTTACATACACACGTCTGATTTTTATTGGTTTCAGCTTTACAATTTCACACTTTTTTTGTAAGCAAGATCATTAGTCGCATTCCCCATCCTAACGGCCACCATTTACTACAGGAAATTCAGTTTTCTCTCGACGGTTTTTTGCCCCTATGCCAACAGTTATAATCCTCGGGGAAAAAAATTCTGGCGGATAAATAACCGCCGACTATCTCACCTCTGGAAACTATTCTAGCGGTTTGCCCGCAGTTACATACTCACCGGAGTACCATTGTCGGCGGTCAATAACTGACGGAAAGACCAAGAAAATAACTTTTTCCTGTGGTTAGCAACCACCGGAAAAGTAATTCAAACGCGTATCTAGTGGTTCGTAACCGCCTAGAAAGACTCAGGTTCATCTTACCTGGCGATTTCTAACCGCCGGTAAAGACTCACGTTATCTTTCTCGGCGGTTTCAAACCACCGATAAAGGTCCTTCTTCCAGCCTCTATACCGGTGGTTAAAAAACCGCTTGTATTGGGTAATTTCTAGCATACTTGCACCTGTTTCGGTGCAGTGTGGAGAAAATTTACTTACAAAAATCGTTTTTGATAATTTTACACACATCCAGAACAATTTCAATAACAATAACAAGATTCTTAATTAATAGAACATTTATTTATAATCAATCTTCCATTACACTAGGACAATTGAAATTAGAAAAGGTAATGACGTTAATTGAGTAATACGAATGTTATATATAATCCACCATTACAAGTTAGATGAACAAAAAAATTGAGCTTTCAAAACGAATAGACAAAACCACCAATATCACGTCTCTTCAAATTCCTGATAAAAAAATATGAAACTATTTAAGGCATGAATCATAAACAAATAAAATGAAGAGAAAAGTGAGTATTTCATTTTACTTAGTTCTCCTGGCATCCTTCAATCGGAGTTATTTTCTCGAGGTATGCCTTTCAGATTGCCAATTTTCTCAAACAATAATATAAATTTATATTCCATCGTTGACTGGTTAGACTCCAATTCAAATATTGTTTACCGTAACTACTTATTTTCTTCAGCCAATCTAGAGCTAGAAGAAGCATTACCATAACATGCACTTGAGGAGGACGAAAACAACCTCGATGGAGTAGGGCGTAATCCAAGCCCCTCACACACATATGAGATGTTCATTTTTTCTACGTTTGCATATTTTGCCTCATATTCTATCATAAGCTCACTTTTTTCATCTCTTTATTTCTTGTTGAGCATATTCATCGTAGTCTTGTAGGCAACATCATCGACTTATTCATATTTAGACTACCAAATTTACCATAAAAAGTTAGTATTGTGACCAAATAATAGTTAATGACAAACTAAGAAGAAAATACCTTAATAATTTCCTAAACTTTATACTCATAGGACTTTGACATTTTTCTCCAATCCGTAAAGTAAAATGGCAACGAGGTGTAACTCTTCACAAAACTACCCAAGAAACTTGTAAACACCTTTGATTCATCCCCAACGGGTTGAATCTCACCATTAAATTGAACACTTTTTTCTCTCCCTCGGGTAAATTCAAATATCTTTCATAAGTGTCTTGCCATGTCTCTTTAGTATAAAAACTTCATCTATATTTGCATAGTCAAAATACTTAGATTTCTTAATATAAACAATGAGATAGTTTTAATTAAATTATAAAACACACACACACCTTCCAATTCTATATTATCCTCTGAATTCAGATTCGAACTCGCAGAGTCTCATTTGTTGGTAGATGGACTCTCTCTGATCATTAAATTTTGGCATTTTGAATGAGGCATGATAGATTTCTGTGAAAATAAATATGAAAACATTAATCGTTAGCTGGTATCTTGCTTATTTTTTTTTTCTATGAGTTCTCATGAAGATCTAATACCATTCTCATTGTTGAGCCATCATGAAGTACCACAAGTTCTACATGATTGATCATTAACATTGTTTTTCTAATACAACATGCAGTCATTCATACATGCATGTATTTTCTCATACCCAAGACCTAACTTTTTTATGAGTCTTTTTGTTGCATAAAATGTATCTGAAAGCTGAACACCTTCGGGATAAGAATCTCGCAATAAATCCAGAAGCACGGTTGAAGATTAATCACACCATCCATAAAGACATTTAATATGATCTAAATGCACTATAAATGATAGCTTTGAATATTTTTGACATCCAGGATATAATGACTGGTTACTATCTCTAACTGAATCATATAAATCTCGAGCTTTTGAGTCATGTTCAACATCATTGGCTTGCTCATAATTATTCCCACCACCTGATTGTTCATAATCATCCTCAACTATATTTGTTTCTTGTCATGGAATAGAGTTCATATCTCCTACATTACATATCCCAAAAGCACCATGTGATAATTCATGCATATAATTAGAACCTTGAAATGCGTGTGACGTTATTGGATTTACACATCGTTCTTCATTTACTTGAACTTGAGGGGTATCTTGCTTCAACAAATCCATTACGAATTAAGTGATCATAGACAACATTGTCACTAATCCACATACCATTTCTACATTTTTGACACGGGTAATACATGTGTCCATCTTCAGACGCCCTCTCCAAAGTAAATTTAAGAAACTCATTGGTATCGTTCAAATATTCTTCGACTAAATCTTGATTTTTGAATCCAACTCTTGTCCATTGTAACCAGATTTCTAGACATATTCATATATAACAATAAACTTATCATATTTCTTTATCATAATATCCAAGTAAATCACAATCTATTAACATCAAGAAAAAAATCCCAAAATCCTAAACTTAACAAAAATTCTCAAAAGAAAGAAATAAAAGTTCTAACTTATTAAAATCTATACAAATTTCATCACAGTCCAACCATTTTCCTCATAAACTCAATTTGCCACTAATTAGATCCAAATCAACAAAATATTAGCTAAACAACATTTAATCTAAAAGGTATGCAACAAAATTGGAAATGTATAATCTTTAAGAAAAAATCACAATTATATATAAACATCATATTTCTTAATCACAATATCCAAGTAAATCACAATCAAGTAACACCAAGAAAAAAAGTAACCCAAATCCTAAACTCACTACAAATTTCCCAAAATAAAAGAAATAAAACTTCTAAAATTATTAAATCTATACAAATTTCATCACCATCCACCATTATTTTCCTTCAAACTTAGTTAGTGCCACCAATCTCATGTAAATCAAGAAAATAATAGCAAAAAAACATCTAATCTAAAATTTAAGCAAAAAAAGAAAGGAAATATATAATCTTCAAATAAAAAAATCACATTCAGCCAAATGATTATGTATGAAAATAGTTCACAAAACATTAACAGCCTATATATAAATCAAAATCAAACTCACAATAATTGAAAAACTAAACAAAAAAGCTTACCTCTAAGGTTTCGATAGAGACAAAAAATAGAGAGATTCTCAAATATAGATGAGAGCTACGGGAGATGAGAGCACTAGTAGAGAGAGGGGGAGACACCAGCGGAGAGAGAGGAAGATAGTGAGGGGAAGGTAGTTAGAGAGAAAGAGAGGTGAGTTTGAGAGGGAGGAGGTGCGGCTATGCTCTAATAGCTCAATAAAACCGCTAGTATCGATATTAGACAAAGAATCTATACCGGTGATTTTATCCGCCGGTATAGATCGACAAAACTGTCAGTATTTCCTAACGGTTTCTTTTTTGTCAGATAGAACCGCCAAGAAAAACGTGTTTTCTTGTAGTGATTGACACACAACCCTCAAATCAAGATATGCATTTCTTATATGTCTCTTCATATGGCAATAACTCTTCAATATGGTTCTTTATTCGACATTATAACTCTTCAAGATAGTTATATCATTTCATTATTTAAATGAATCATTATTAGCATTTTATCACTATATTATTAGTTTGTTTAGTAGTTATCTATACTAATAATTAATAACTCATCTATAATTTTAATCAATTAATTTACTAATTTAATAATATATTAACAATTGTTATCGATTAATAATTATAATTAATTTAGTTTATCTTAAATATTAAACTACTATTATATATATATAACTTTCATGATGAGTCTATTTGTAAACCTCCTTATATGCCCTTCCATTCGGAAGTATCACTTCAATATATGGAACCTTTTAATTTAGTTGCACCATTTCAACTTGATATCTTTCCTTATCTCCTCTTTGGTTCTATATGTACTCTTCGGTTTCAACTTTATATATTTCCTTATAATTTAAAAATATGATTATACACACAAATGTGTATGTATATACACACAATATATAAAAGGACACACTCAAGTGAGAAACTTTTTTTTCTTTTTTTGTCCAATTAGTTTTGTTAGCTACAACTTTACCCCTCACATATAGAGATGCTTGATTTCTATCGGCTTCAATTTTACAATTCCACTCCCTTTTTAAAGTGGGGCCACTAGTCAAATTTCACATCTTAATTGTTAGGCGATTGACACACACCCTCCTATCCTATCAAGATATTGTCCTTATATGCTTCTTCATTTGGCATTATAATTCTTCAATATACCTCTTCATTTTGGCATTTTAACTTTTAAGAGAGTTATATTATTCAATTACATAAAACAATTATAATTAACATTTTATCATTATATTATTGGTTTCTTTAATGGTTTATGTATATCAATGATTAATAACTCATCTATAGTTCTAGTGAATTCATTTTAATAATTTAATGATATAATAATTATTTAGTAATCAATTAATTTATTCTATTTGAAAAAACAATCTTTCTAGGTGGTTTTAAACCGCCTCTATAAGCTCCAAAACTACCACTATAAATTAAAATTTTGGCAAGAATTTTTCTGTCATTTAAACATCTCATAATTTTCAAAAATATATGTGTGAGAAAACATTATATGTCACAGATTTCAGAATCTATCAATACAAAAATTTCAACAATTTAGGCTCCATCAATTCAAATATCCACAAATTTTTGTATTTTAAACGTTAACAAATTTTAAAGATTCAAAATTCATCAATTGAAAAATTCACAAATTCTAAAGACAAAATAATATAAGTTCAAACTTAAGCAAATATAGTATTTTTCATCATCACTGAACTTTATGCAATCATGAAATTGAGGGAGGATCTCCATAATCTTATAAACACAAAAAATAAACAAAATTAGTATTAATGTTGGAATAAACATAATTTATAATTACGTAAAGTATATATTCCTTGGAAATCTTACATGTTCACCGCGAGGGAATGAGAACGAAAGATTTTGTGCTTGCATAATTTTCATAAGGTACGCCACTTGGGATTGAAGTTGATCTTGACCATCTTGAAGTTCATGAACCTGTGATTTAACTCTCTCATGTTCTGCACGTGGAATGAACGTCACGTCCGAAAACTGGCAGCTGCTCTGTGATTTAGAAAATAGATGTATGGTTCACATTTTTTTCATTAAGCTCTTCTCCATTTGAATTTTTCAATATGGATTCACCATGAAAAAACCAAGCTGTATAACCAATGCAAAACTCATTACATACCAAGTGTCCATGCGCACTCTCCCTATTCATCTTTAGAGTGTTCACATAACATTTACATAGACACAAAATCTTACCCTCTACAGAAACTCTTTCAAAAGCAAAATCAAGAAACTCCTTAACTCCATTAAGGTACTCTTGACTTACTCAAGATTTTTCAATCCAAATTTTATCCATATTAAAATCAATTAGAATACATTATAATAGATAGTTTAATACAATGAAAAATCAAAGTCACAATGAAATTAACACTACAATAAATATGAGATTCAACATGTTTTAAATACATGGTTCACAGTCTTCTCCTGTAAAATACATAAAACAACAAGATTTCAATTGAACCTCATAAAAAAATCTCTTTAAAACGTAAAAAAAGTGGTACTAAAAATTAAAAGCAATACTTAAAATTTTGCATCTCTCTCAAAAATTCAAAACACAAAAAAAGACCCTAATCTCTCTCACAAAGCAAAATCAAGCCTCTCGAAGGTGAGATTCTTTCTCGAGGGTGAGAGTTCGAGTTCCCATCTATTGGGTCTTCGATTTTATTTTCTTCACAGATCTACTTCCATTCACTTTCTTCTTTATCGCTTCTTGGTCTCATCTGGGTACTATTGACACGAGAAAGGCTTCATTTTGGTTCTCTTCGTGCTTTGTCTTCCAATACGGTGAGTCTAAATTTCACTATTTCCTATCTGGTTTTCTTCTTGGTCTCATCTGGGTACTCTTGATGCGAGAAAGGCTTCATTTTAGTTTTCTTCGAGCTTCGTCTTCCTATCTGGTGAATCACATACCTCTCCCATTCTTCTTCCTTACAATACCTTACCCCAACCCTCTATTACCCTTCTTTCTCGCAGTTGCTCCCTCCCAACATACAAACCCACAGCCTAGGGTTGGGTCTTCGTCGAAGAAGAGAGAGCAAAGTCACGTCGATTGGCTTGTCTCTCTCTCTCTCGATTAGCTTTTCTCTCCCGTTCAAAAAAGGGAAGGAATTAGGACTTGTGAGATTTAAGATTTTTCTAGTTCTCTAGTTTTCGTTGAAGAATAGAACTTTGAAAATGAAAGAGCCTCGACCATCGCCTCAGCCACACTGAAGAACATAGGGCTAGGTTGCGATTGAAGCTTCACGAAGAAGTAATCTAGTTATGTTCAGTTCACACGCATTAAGCCTCTAATTTCTAAGGTACAAATATATTGTAATGATTAATTCTAAGAAGAAGCGAGTAAAGATGAAGAAAACCCAATTAGATTTAGAGGGGAAGAAGATTGAGAAGTTGGGTAAGGATTTAGATGCAACAGCAAAAAATCTTATGCTTCTGACCTGGAAATCAATCAGATGAGCTTTTATTTTCTTCAGTTTAATTCCATTTTCAATTTAATTCCCAGCATTTAGGTTCTAAGTTTGCAGTTCTTTTTATTTCAGTTCAGTAAGTTTTATTGTTATCTTGTTTATCCTTACCCTTTAGATTGATTAGTGATTATTTGTACATTTTTACGCAATATAGTTGGATTGTCTAGGTCTGGGCTTTTAACTGCTTTTTCTCTACAGGAGATGATTTTGGAGAAGTATGAACTTCTTGATTTTTCAAATACTGTTGCAATTTAAAGTGTTATCAAATTGTCATATATTGTAATCTTGGTTGATACCAGCATACATGGATCCTTCCTATGAACAGGTAAGAACGGAATAGTTTAAATATTTATTCCATTCTTAAGTTAATGGTTTTTAATTGATTGACTAAATGAGTTGAATGGTTGCATGAGGCAAGGTTCCCACAGCTTCAGAGTTTGACAATTGATCAAAGAACAAAGCTGAAAAGCAATTTCCTTCACTTAGATGAACTGAGTTTCTGTGAGTGGATGAGAGGTCTAAAATTGGTCCCTCCAGAACCAAGTTAACGCTAGTTCCATTGCGTTTTTTGTAGCTCCTTTCTTTCAAGCTTTGGGTTAGTCGATAACATCTAGCACATTTTTTAGAGATGCTTCTTTTTAGTTCCTATTTTCTATTGCTTTTTTTCTTAATCTAAAATCTTTATTGTCTGATGGTTTTGGAATGTAGATGTATCTCAATAGGTTGGCGGTCGATCATAAGTTATATTTTTCATTTTCTTTTCCATATGATGTTTTTATTATATGTTATTTTTCTAATGTAGATGCTCAACACTTAAGTGGTATATTTCGTCTGCTATACAAATTAGTACATTTTTTGCTTACCCTAAAACCTTAAATTTCATCGGCGCAGTTGTGAAGGATTATGGCAACTGCATGATAATTATTTATTATGATTAATTTTTAATCATTATTACATCAAACTCAACTCAGACAACGCTTTATCACATAGTTGGAGGTAACTAAAGCTAATTTTAATTTTATCAATTTCATTATCATTCAGTTAACATCCTTGGAGATCTTTGAACTTACAGAGTGATACTAAAGGATCTGCCAAGGGAGAAGGATCTGCTAAAAAAGACGTAGTTTGAGTCCTTCCCGGTCCGAATGCACATGTTTTTTTAGGATGTTACATTTATTTCGTTTCAATGCCAATAGCATTAATTGACTTGGATAATTTAATCTGAAGTGATGTTCACTTGAATCTAAGTTCTGGAGTATAACTGTACACTCTCTTAGCTACATGTCATTGCTCAGTAATTTATGATTTTACAATTAATTTGTCATATCCTTGGTTGGATAGTCCCTATTTTATAATGGTTTGATTCTATTTAGCAAGTAAATTTGGCACCTCAATCAAAAGTTAAAGCGTAAGGTGTCATTTTCTGGAGAAAAAATTGTTTTAGATTGAGTTTGTCATACCAAATGACTTTCAAATCATTTTACACACCTACTTAGCTTAATCATAAGTTAGAATGCTGAAAAAAGTGTTGGGGACTACATGTATCTATTTCTACATTCTGTGAAGAAATATTTAACTTGCAGTTAGTTACTGTAACTCTTTTGTATTGCTTCTCTATGGACTAGTGGGAGTACTTGTGCTATTTACATCTTTGCAGCAATTTGTGAGTAAGTATGCTATTTATATGTTTATTTGGTTATTGGTATGAACTTGATTAGCTAGCATTAATTTTTAATGTACTAACTTAGTTAAATGTTGGTAACTAAGTTCTTTATATAATGCAGGATCTACATTGATTTGAGACTAGTGAATATGGACATCTATAGTTTGAAAAACTGAACATTAAGCTTTATATGATATTTTAGTGACATTTTCAGGTTATTTTATAGTATTTTGTGAAACATTTTGATGCTTTTAGTTGTTTAGAACAAATGATGATGATATATGGATGATTCGATTTAGTGATGATACTTTTGGATATTTTTTAGCTTTAGGAGTGTGATGAGACGAAACGGGACGGGTTATGAGCCTTTTTGTCCCATCCTGATCGAGAGGGGATAATTTTTTTTAGTTCCGTCCCATCTCGTCTAGAGTGGAAATATTGAGTGGGACGGGACATGATGAGGGTCAAGACAGAACAGGACAGGTTTTCTCCCATTTTTTTACTGCATTTTTTGGACTGTTTTGGGTTGAATTTGATTTTTTTTTTGTTTTAAGCTGTTTTGGGCCTTTTTCAGAGATTTAGACTATGTTATAAAGGTTAGAAATCAATTAAAGGTTAAAAATCGAAAGAATTAAGGCTAAAATTAAAAAACAAATGTGTGTATATATATCGGGACGGGATGGGACAAAGTCGGGACAATGACTTTTGTCACGTGTCCTGTCCCGTCTTGACTAAAATAAAAAACCCATCCCGTCTCGCTCGGTTCGGGACGGGACGGTTTTTTTTTGACGCTTGCACACCCCTATTTAGTTTCATATTATACTTTTGTGGAAGTGAAATAAAATATTAATGTTATTAAATGTTTCATTGGTGTTGTTATGTAATTTTTAATATGTTAAATATGTATGTAAATCAAGTACATGTAAATTGACTATAAAAAATAACATTTATGAAATGTCACTAAAAGTATTAGAAAGCCTAGTTAATTCACAAGTATTAAAAAGAGCTCTTAAATAAATTCAACAGGGGTCTGAAAACCCTATCAAACAACCTTCTACAGGAGTGAAAAACCATGTTAAAAATGAGAGACCACATAGCTTTTCACAAGAGGCATTGCGTATTGTGAAAAACGCGGACTTTTAATATGACGGGTTGTCACATGCGCGAGAACCATGTGGATTACTTTTCACAGAATTTTCTACCTCTTGTAGAACGTCATATTTCTTGTAGTGTAAATTGTTCTCAACTTTAGTATTACTTTATCATTGCTAGAAATGGGATTATATTTATGAGCTAGGACTAACATAATAGGTGAATTTAAGAGCTAAGACTACCATAATATGTTTGAGTTTAAGATATGTCCTATTTTATTGGTTTCTTATCATTTTATTTGTTAGTACTCATTCGTAAACTGAATAAAAGTCATCAGATTATAATGTATTAACTTCAAGGAAAATAAATATGAACTATCAGCATTTACATCCAAAAAACCCATAAATATACAACCAATAATTGAACTAAACCACATCAAAATCGATCAATAAGGGTTGGAAAATCAAAATCGATCAACAAGGGCTGGAAAATCAGAATCAATCAACAAGGGCTGAAAAATCAAAATTGATCGACAAGGGCTGGAAAATCAGCAGCAAAGTACCTTCAAGAGACAGATGAGTTCCTGGTGGAGATGGAGAAGCTTCGAGAGACAAAGAGACATGCAAAGAAGATAGAGATCTGAGAGAGAGACAGAGAGAAACATGCGAGTAGAGAGAGAATCAAGTATGTACCTGTAGATCACGGAGGAAAGTCGCGGTGGATGAGCTCGAGGTGGAGGAGCTTGCGGCGGAGAAATCGCGGTGGAGGAGCACCTGGGTTCAAAATCATCTGTTGCGTAAAGAGAGAAGGAATTCCGAGTGGGTTTGGACGAAAAGAAAAATTAAGGATTTAAAAGTTTTTTAGCAGCAATTTTAAACCGCCGGCAAGTCTTATTTTTAAATATATATATTATTTTAATCATTTGGTGGCGGTTTCTATAAACCGTTGCCCAAAATCATTTTAAAACCGTTGTTGATCTATAGCGACAATTTTTAAAAATCGCTGCTAAAAGTTTGACCGATTTTTTTTTCGGAACGGTGGCATAACACCGCTATAAAATCGTCAAGGAAAACCGTTTTTCTTGTAGTGTCTTGTATACTTTTCGGTTCTATATGCAATATTTGGTTCCATATAAACTCTTTGGTTTCAACTTGATATGTTTCCATATAATTTAATAATGTGATTATATATATAATTATAATTATAAAAAGAGAACTATAAAAATGACCCATTTATTAGCTCAAGTTGTAAAAATGTTCACAAATTATTTTTATTGCAAATGTAACCGAAATATGGTAAATAATTTACTTATCACTGTGTAATTTTGATAAATAAACTATTTACTATGGTCATATTTCGGTAATTTTACAAATAAAAATATTTTTGGCAATTTTTACAAATAAAATATATGTTCAGCCATTTTTGTAAATTCACCACCGATATTTTTCTGCTATTTTCCTTATAAAAAGTACCTATAACACATTTTTGAAATGATGTTTATGATATAACTCAATAGATGCACTCAAACAAGCAAATTTATGTTTCTTCAATACATAAGAAAATTAAAACAAATCATTAATCTTATCTTCATAAATGACTAATTATCTTTTCACACATAATACAACACGTGGAATATACTAGATCTAGTTATTAGTAATCCATGAACCGCCAGTAGCACAGACTTCTTCATTAAGTTTTAAACGTCATATGCATAATATACATAAAATATTACCTATAGTATATAAAATTACTGCGTCAGGCAAAAATCTTCGGAATTTCAAAATTTTGACCATTTATGTAACTTCAAAAATTTCTAGCCATTTTTAAACTGACTCGTGTACCATGGTTTTTTTTTTCTTTGTAATTTTCCTATATCATATGAGGTCGGTTTTTTTGTAAGTCAGGAAGCTAGTAGAATGCTGTGTTTACAAGAGTGTAATATCACTGGAATAATATCAAAGAAAAATGCAACATTGAAGTATTGGGTTGACATATATGATAAGGGTTTTTATACACATCTAACAATTATTTAGAAATTTAATATAAAATTAAACAATTAATTTCATGATCATAAAAAATAATCAAATTAATAGATTCACTAATCAAAATTACTTATCTTCCTATTATACTCATTTATTANTTAATATAAATATACTATTGGTTTATATATTGTATATATTACATATAATGAATGAGGGAGCATCTATATATGTGTGTGTATGTATACATATGTGTATAATATATGTGTATTTGTGTGTAATATATATGAGTGAGAGAGAGATGTGGAAGAAGAGAAAGATGTGGAGGGGGGAGAGTGATATTTTAGGAGAGCGAGATATAATTAATAGACATGATAGAGAAAAATGAATAATTAAATATGTACATTAAAAATAAAAGGGTATAACAGTAACTAACTAAATATGAAAACTACTAAATTTAATTCAATTTGCTGTATTAATTATTTTTTTAAAAAACGTGTTATACTTGATGTTTTTCAAAATATGTGATAAAATTATATTTAGAACTAAAAACTTGTATTATATCATCAATTTTATATGAAGTTTCAAGTTATTATGAAGAAAAATTAATATATTGAGCTCCTTAAGCACATTTCCTAAAAATGTATTACGGTAATTGTCGTAGATGATTTTTTATTAATTTATATGTAAGAATGACTATTCATATGTATATAAACAAAAATGATTATTTTTAAGTTTAAGAAGTTTTAAGCTAGTTATGAGATTTCTATTTGATTAATTCTGTTCTTTTGTAACCACCGAGAGTAACTTCCTAACACTTTTATTTTTTCCCTTATGGTAATTCTCCAAAATCTACTCAACATTGTTCAACTTACTTTAAGAACATTTATCTAATCTACAACAAATCTATCGAAATCATTGAAAATTCCTTTTTGTTCTTGGTTTAGTTTACCAGTTATTTTCACAATCTAAAATAAGTAACACTACTACAATAATAGGCTACAATGACTGCATGAAAAAATTCTGACAGTTTTGTTAAACCTGTCATAGAATAAATGTGCTCGGAGTGGAAATTTTTTGTTTTGAGTTACTATGACAATACATAAATAAACTGTCATAATATGTTTACCTATTATGACAATGATTTTTTTTAAACAGTCATAATTTTTTTTCCTTTTTTCATGTGACGGGTATAATATAACTTGTAGTAGTTTTCAAGTTGAGGTTAATTACAAAAATACAATCTATATATTTCTCATAACCCAATCCTCTCTCACAGAAAATCTCTTATCTCTGAACGAACTCAGAGCTCTCTCTCTCTCTCGAACTCTCAGCATGCTCTCTCTTCCTCTTGAGCTCGCCTCTGTACTACTCTCTCTCTCACTAGTCATCTCTACATTGCTCTCTCTCTCTCTATACTCCTCTCTCTGTCTCTCTCTACTACTCGCTCGTATCTAATCTATTCTCTCTCTCGAATCTCAGTCTCCGGTGACGGATCTCATTCTCTCACGGTGAGTTTGTAGCTTTTTTCATATGTATTTAGTGTTATTTGTTCTGATTTAGTTTTATTGAGATTTAGGTTTTAGATTTTGAGCTAAGATTTAGAGTTTTATGATTTATTTAGGGTTTAGATTTAGAGTTAGGGTTTAGAGTTTTGTGTTTTAGGTTTCTCCATTTGGTTGTAAGGTTTGAATATTATATTTTCTGGATTTGAGCCATGCATGTTACTGAGGGTTAGTGTTGGAGTAATTTGTAACCTTATGTTCCCAGAGTGGCTATTTACTGTGCCTTTTGCTGTTTTTTTAGCTTGGTCTACATTGAAGACTTGTGGGAATGAGATGGTTTTTTGGAAATCGGAATTAGAAGAGATCGGGAAAAGTGGGTTTGTGAAAAATGATGTTTCTGATGCGATTGAAGCGTTAAAATTTTTTCAAGAGCCTCTGTTGGTGTAGAAAGGATTTGTGAACTTAGGTCTCCATGGAAGAATTAGGAGTCGTTCTGGTATGGTTTTCTTTCTCCTTTCTCTATCTTATTCGTGGGAATCGCTACGGACATGTACAATTAGCTAATTTTTAATAATTCAACATGATTGTTTACAATATACATACTAAGTTTAATTAGCTTAATGACACATTAAATTTTAATATTTTAAATGTCGTAATCAACTCCTTGAACTATTTTAAGTTTCAACTTAAACGTTTCGTTTAACACCGTTATTCACCATGATTAATTAAATTTTCATACTTTACTGTATTTTTATGTTAAATTAATTTGACCATCTGAAGCTACTTGGCTCTTTAATCCGAATCTTCTCTAAGTGTTTGAATCTCAAATAGATTGAACAAAGACAGTGAAAATTAGCCAATTATGTTTTGTAAGTATGCATTTTTTCCAACTAAATTGTCATAAATGACTAAAGTTTATAATCAAATTCATAAAATAGAATAAAATGTGCTTCCTAATCTATTGTACAAAGTATTAAACCGATTGAACATTGTGGTTTCTAATAAAAAATTGTAATATGTTAACTTAGATGTTAAATTTGTTTCCGTTTGTTTGATGTGAGGAATAGATGGTTGAAGAAGGATCTGCAAATTGCTCTTATTCCATGCTTTCTGCAAAAAAGATTAATTACATGTTGTTTCAATATTTACTAGTTGAAGAAGCACCAAACTAGGTTCAATATGTACCATCTTTTCTCTTGAAATTTTATTGGCCTTTTCACTCATTTATGTGTTCAATTTCAACAGTGAGGTAGTCTATGGAGTCCTGATATGATTAACATGATATTTCCCCCATTGTTTCCTTTATTGAAGGAGTTTCTGGTATTAAGCATTTTGCCCACGCGATAAACCTTTACAATAGGCTTGGAAGGTAAACTTCTTATAATGCATTCAATTTAATTCCTTTTCTAACAAAGCTCTAAATTTGGTTAATATGTACTGTGTCGCTAATTCTAATTTCACATTGTTACTAATTTCTTGGAAACAAAAAGTTATTTGGTGACAGTTGCAAAAAAAGATTTTTACCTTATTCTTCATGCAATTTTCTTCATCTCTTTTGTAATTTTGATGGATTGAGATATTCTGAACCTAAGAGATGCCAAGAAACCTCTAGTGTTGTTAACATGAAAGTATTTAATGTTTGGCTTACATCATGAAATGTCAATCTTAAGGATAATAACAAAAAATGTTGCTTGATAACCTCCTCTAGCTAATGAAATTTCAAATGAACATCCATAAGACCAGGTCATTGATCAACATTCAAATGGACACAAGGATCATAGACATGCAATAAAACTTTTAGTTTCATGTTTAGTGTACTTACCATCTCTTTTAGGCTCCAGCTGATGAAATTCTAAATGAACATCCAGAAGACCAGGTCATTGATCAGTATTCGAATGGACACAACAAGGATCCTCGACAAGTAGTGAAATTTTAGTTTCATGTTTACTGTACTTCCCATCTATTTTAAGTTATCTAATCATTCCTATTTAAATCTCAACTCATATTAATTGGTCATCTTCTAATTTATTGCATCCTAGGTGTTTGTGAAAATAACCCGCTTTTTTGAGACTTTTTTGCTCTCTTTTGTGCTTTTAATTATATTGTAGGATAGACTTCAGTCAGACATGGATACAATAAAGGATCTCCTGCCTTCAAGCTTACGTAATTTGACTGCATTCTATAAGTGACCTAGGTTTTACTATAATCGAACCCTCTCATTTTCTTGACTTTTGAATCTTACACTTGCTCATCAATTATATTTGTTAAATGGTGAATGATTCTTAGAGTTGGCTCGGTGGCAACTTACTCTCTGGCACCTTCCAGAAATTAGTTGAAGGAGCTAATGATTTTGTATGTTATCCAAGATAACTATAATTATTCAATGCTTGAGTTTATTTGATTTATTGGATATTCCTTTTGACATTTCCTCGATTATTAGTCTCTAAATTTTAATTTACTTTTGGAGGGATTTTGGTTGATGAATTAGTCAGGTGTTTTCCCTAATTCTGTGAGATGTGAGTACCATTTATATGGCTTTTGGGCGTGAAGATGCAATTAAGCACGCTGCAACTTGTTTCCAAATTCTTTTGTTAGACCATATATGAATATAATTTCATAGTGTTTGCTTTAGTGTTGTAATTGTTTGAGTTTGACTTCCACAATTATCTTATTAAATAGTATAAATGTCTAAAATGGTTTTGAATATATTTAGTTCTGTATGAGTTGCTGGCTAGATAAACCCACTAGGCATTTTTATGCTAGTCATAGTTTTTCTAGCTACTAAGACATGCTTTGCTTGGAATTTGATATATGTTCTAAATGCATGCATTTAAATCTATTGTACTAAATATATTGTTGTCATGGAAAGGCAAATGCATTTTCATGATAGTTTTTTTATAAAGAAAGTAGACTTTCAATGACGGGGATTCCCCGTCATCTAAAAATTTTTTGCGGCATCCTATGATGATAGGGATTCCCCGTCATCTTAATGTTATTTGCGGCAACCTATTATGAAGGTTTTTGTTAAAAAGAGTAAAGATGACAATCATCTAACCGTCATTATAGGGTTATAATGATGGGGTTTGACCGTAATCTAACTCCATTTTTGTAGTAGTGTAAGCATATTGTTTACTTATCATTAACAAATTGTTCACTTTAAGGGGGTTCGCTCCAATTTTTTTTATGCATATCTACAAAGACGATTGACCGTAAAACTGACGATGATGTCAATTTTTTGGCCAACGTTCAACAAAGATAAGAAAATGATGGAAATGAAACATTGGAATGTAGCATACAATAGCCTAGCATCCTGTAATGTACCCCCAATCACTAATATTGTCTTACTCATAATCTATATATATATATATATATACTATATTAAAAGGGACTTCAAAAGAAGAAACTTTTGATTTTTTTACCCTTTAAGTCCCTTCAAATACAAACAAATTAGATATTTCACTAATTTTTCGTTTACTTTATGTACATAATAAATTTTATAAATAGTTTACAAATTAAATATATTTAATAATATTGTGTAATTAGGAAATCAAATAATATTTGTGAAGACTAATTTTTAAGATTATATACGAGGGATAATGATTTTTAATTGTTCATATTTCTCTGTTACTAATTTGTGAAATTTATATTATGTAATATTTATGTTATTAGTAACATGATAATTTATTATATAAATGAATTTAAAGAAGACATTAATATATTTTCAACAATCTATTAACAATATAATCATTTCTTAGATATGTGACAAATTGATAAAACAAAGACATTTTTTAAAACATTTAAAAAGCAAAACTATATAGCATGATTTCAAGCATCTAATTTTTAATTGAACACATCTTACTTTATGTATACTATGTTCTAATACCAAAACTTCTAATATATATAATATCTAAATTTTATATTCCAACATTTCTAACGAGTCAATAGGTAACTCATTTTATATATAACGTGCAAGACATATGTTGTTTACAGAGAGTCTCCTGTTACTTAACCAGATAGTTTTTTATTGATACTTTATTTAATTCAATGTACAATATGAATTTAATTTTGTAAATATTAAAAGTTAGTACAATTTCTCTAAATTAGCAAAAACAAAATCTATTACGTAAAATGCACGTACATTTCTACTGGTATGTTTAAGAGTGCTTTTAGAACTACTAAAACATTTTTGAATTACTTAAAACACTTCTCGAAATCGTTTACAAGGTTTGGTTTTGCATGGAAAAAGCATTTTCGAATATAAAAGGAATCGCAAGCACTTTTTGAAGAAATTACTTGGCAAATGCTTCTTTTAAAAAGTGTTTGCAAGCGCATAGAAGCACTTGTACATAACAACACTCCCAAACAAATCCAAGTTATCAATCAACTCCTCTACTTCAGCTATTATGAATAACTACAAGTTTCAAGTATACAAATCTAGCCGGATGTTTCCCACCCAAAGCAAAACTTTAGGAGTCCATCAATGAAGTTTCAATTAATCAACAATAATTTTAATTATTCATATTCATCAAAGAGAGTTCACCTATATACGTTTGTATGAGTAAATTAAGAAAGAAATACATAAGCAAGTATGAGATTTCAACTGTTTTTTCTTTTCTAATTGTATTTAGTCAGAATGGCTACACAAAATTTACAAAGAAGTTCAACATGGATAAGTATTTACGGTTTTTATTCCTCTCTGGGAATCCATCTGCTCCACCACAAGCTCTTCCTGCGTTGGTTAAGTTCGTCGACACTCTCATTTAGTGTTCTTACTATCTTTCTCTGAAGGCGTAGAGCTGAAGCAAGAGCATTCCTTTGAGCACTTGCTTTCTTTTTAGGCTCCATTTCCTGCATTGCAAAGAAAAGCATGGAAAAGTTAAGAGAAAAGAATGCAGACAGCAAGACTAGGACTGCAATACGAATCACGAGCAATAGAGAGTTCTTTGTGTGTTGGAGGCTCCAAAACTAGCTATGATATCCCTTATGGAACTTAAAGAAGATAATAATTGAGAATATGGTTTGAAAACTGACCCTGAGCTCCTGAAGCTGGGCTTCAGTGAAGCCACCGTCTTGCTCGGTCCCTGATCTCGCCATTAGCCGGATAATCCAGTTAGCAGCTTCCCCATAATCCTGTTGTGTTGCTCGAAAAAATTGCAGCCTCAGCTTCTGCATGAAGGACAAGGCCAATAGACCTTCCCTGTCGAAGTAAGGATGAGCTAAAGCGGCTTTTGCACTTGTTCTTTGTCTTGCTCTGTATCGAACCATTGATGTCAAAAGCTCCCATCCTACTCCTCCATCCAAATCCAGCAACTCAAAGCCCCTTCGTAGTTCAGGTCCTGCACGAGCCTCTACACTTCGTCTCCATTCAACCAAGTCATAATCACACCTCTTCAATTGACGGTTGAATTGTATTAGACCACTGTCCATACGCAATGACGGTATTGCCTGTAAGAAGATATGGAATTAGGTTCTACTTCTGAAAACTAAAGAATGCTAATTACAGAGGAAGGACTACATTTAGTGATATGTTTTGAATTTCTAAGCCTGATTTAAGTAGCTGGATTTAAGTCAAAGCAAAAGTAGAAAAAAAAAACAGAAAAACTCAGTTTGAGGATATTCCGTTCTTAAGTTAAATTTTAATCTTCAGCACATTCTACCCCATGCCAATATTCTAGTTTCTCACAATCTCACATCAGTTGTTGAATCGATAAACAAATGTCTATTACATGTGGCTACTGCTGATCAGCTCAACAAGAGGACGATCATACTTGAGACCAAAACTCCGACCACAATTAATGCCAGTTTCTAACGCTCTTCATTTTATGGAAACAAATCAATGGGAAATGTAGTAACACTCACCATCTGTAAGAAGATAAGTCCAGTGCTATAGATGTCGAATCTATCAGGCAGATTCAACTGTTCATAAAGATATTATCAAGAAATCAGGGAAAAGAAAAATTAAACTGTCTCCAAAATGAAGATTATGAAGGTTAAGGAGGGATGCAGTTAATTGTGCACCTGCCACAGGACGGGGGAAAGTGCGGTAGCCACTGGCGCCGATGGAGCAGATGGAGTTTGTGTGCTCATGATGTATTGCTCTGGTGCGGCATATCTTTAGCAGGAAGGACCAGAAAATATTTCATCAATGACTTACTATATACATATATCACATTTACCACACAGAACAATTCAGAGAACTGCAATTCACTTATTTAGCTAACATGCTGAATTATAGGGTGTGGATACTGGAGAGATATAATCAAAACAGATTACAGTTTCCTTTAGCCAGATGATTTAATTGGAAACTATGCTCGGTACTAGTTTTACTGAGGTTGAATCCACCTTTACTCTCTCTTTTCTAACTTATTGTAATTCAAAAAAAAGGAGAGAGAAGGGGAGGGGGAGAGGAGGGGGATTGGTCACAGATAATTGATTGTATCTCTAATCTTCTTCACCCTTTCGCAGGTCAATAACTAGATTGAAAAAAAAGGGGAATATCAATGCATCTGGGAATAGACTTACTAAAGACATGAACCAGAGAGTACTTACTAGTTATTACCGGTGCCACAGAGAGATATCTGAAACTACATTTCATGTAATTGAAAGCAAAATACCTCGGGTCCAAAAGAAACTCTTTTGGAATATAGTTAATGCCCACTCGTAAATCAGCTGCAGCTCCAAGATCAATGATTTTGAACGTACGAGATCCTGCTCAGGTATACATGGAAATTGGAAATTGTTAAATAACGCAACTATGAGATTAAACCCATTCAAGTTACTTTCCAGAACTTGCCGCTATTACCTTCAGAGAAGATGATATTCTGTGGCTTTATATCCCTATGAACAATACCGGTTGAGTGAAGACCATCCAATGCAAATAAGAGCTGTCTCATGATTGTCTGAATGATTCTATTCTCCCTCTCCAATCCCTTAGGCAACTGCTGAACTTTACCGAGAATCATTGTCTCTACCTGACTTTTTGAAGCCATCAGTTAGTGAATCATAAGAGAACCAAGATTCATTTTGAAGTGTTAGCCTTGAGAAACTTCAAAAAATGAATACTTCAATTGATTCAAGAGTATCAACTATCATGTTCTCAAAGCTTATCAGTACTAAGATGCTGATAAGGGAAAGTACCAACATTGTAAGGGAACTCTTTGCTCTGCATCAAATCTGCTAAAGTAGACTCCCCTTCAAACCGCCATATGAGCCAATATTCACCTTCTTTCTTCGAAGAACTCTGAGAAAGTTCACGTTAACAGTTAAACCCAGATAATATGATTAAAATGTGCAAATTTCGCAACTTAAATAACGATGCCCTTAATTTATATGATATTGGTGTTCATGATAGAGAAACACCTCAAGAAAGCCGTAAACAAAATCTGCACAGCTACTAGCACAAGCTCTCCTCACGCGCTCGTTCATCCAAATCTCAACTGCACCATATTCAGTAGCCTTTTTCAAGACCAAGTCACCTTCCTTCTGTTGATCCCAAAAACAATTCAAACGATATATAAATGCTTCTAGTAAAGTTTAAGGAACTGAAATCATTGCAGACTATACAACTTGTATGGAATCAGTGTAGTTCATATAATGTATGTAAAATAAAATGAACTGAAATTACTTACTTTTATGAATCTCTGATGATGATCTAAGAACCAAATTGAATTCAAACAAACCAGATAGTTCATTTATATATAAAAAGGAAAATTTAAATCCAGCAAACACCTTACCTTCTCCGAAGGCTTCTTGGCAAGTGAAACTCTATAAACCATCCCAAAAGCTCCCTCTCCCAACTTCCTTCCCAAAACAAAATCATCCTGCCACACAAAATAAACCGTAATCCGTCAAATAATATTCCACGATATCAATTATTGATATACACAATAAGTAGTGAAATTCTCCGACCTTTCGAAAAGTGGGCCTGAAAAGTCTCTCCATAAATGCAAGAACAAACATATCAAAGAATCCGGGAGCTACACCAGGTGTAGCCCAGAGATAAGAGAGAGTACCAAGAGCTAATATCGCACCAGGGGTTGTGAGTGTTAAGCCGCTGGACTTGGGAAGAGTGCTTCTGTATATAATATCACCGCACTCCATGACTGTACA
Organism: Datisca glomerata; assembly: GCA_003255025.1. NCBI lineage: Eukaryota > Viridiplantae > Streptophyta > Magnoliopsida > Cucurbitales > Datiscaceae > Datisca > Datisca glomerata. The sequence continues at coordinate 2,311,949 of QANY01007613.1, read as the reverse complement.
AGGAAGCCCTACTCCAACACCCACGAAGAGATTGTGAATCGCATCAGTTAGCTCAACCCCAGAGGATGAAATTAGTGTTTTCTTAGGGTTGCAGGAAGTGGGCTGTGAATTGGAGGTGGGTTTGATTCGAAGTTTTTTGCCAAGAAATGTGGAAGTGGGTGAGGGTTTTGATTGGTGGGGTTGGAGCTTGGTTACTCCTATACTAACTCCACCTGCTGCTACTGCTGCTGCAACACTAGCCATGCCCAAGCAGATGGAGGCCTTTTGATTTTGATTTAGGATGGAATAGAATAAATAGATATATAAACTTACTTGTATCTCCTTTTCAAATTTAAAACACCAGTCCCCCTCTTTCTTCTGCTGCTGCAAAACTAGCCATGTCCGCACAGATGGAAGCCTTCTGATTTTCTAATAGGAGAAAACAGCGTAAACTTCAAATTCACCGGTCTCTCTCTCTCTCGGATTTTTTTAAATCGTGACAGTTTTGCCAGGTATTTTTGTGGAGGAAAATGAGTGAGGGGATTAAGGACTGATATCAGCCACCAATGACACGTACAAGAAGCATGTTTGGGCTAGTCATGGGCATCTGATAGGTGCACTCTCGTATTTCAAATGGTAGTTTTAAATCAAAACGGCCGAAAAGCACAGAGCTCAAGTGTTGCTGAAGACTTTCTCGTATGGGTATGGGCCTGGTGCTATCTCTTTATTAGTAAGTAACACATGGGAGTAGTTGGATGACATAAACCTGATCCTTTTACATATACAGGTTGTGTTGACAGTTGGACACTGAACTAGCTATGTGAAATAAAATGGGGTGAACGTCAATAGATTATTTAAAAAAAATCAAAATAAATAAATAATCATCTTAGTTGTCAAAAAAAAGGAAAATTCGATGCCAGAAACCATTCTTCATGTGTGTCAATGAAATTTTAAAATTTTATCCACAGTTTATATAATATGAACTCTATATATAAAATATAATGTGAAAATCACACAACAAGTATATATAATGTATACTATATATATTATATAAACTATTAAAATTGGAGCAAGTGGTGTGCATGGGCAGAAATGTTTCTTGAGTGTGAATGTTTATTTTTTTCAAAAATTCTGCTAGTTGGCTCTGAGGTTTTTTATATTTGTGACTATTTTTTATGATTTTTTAAAAGTTGTATATTTATGAACATTACTAAAATAAAATCTTACTCCTTCAAACTAGATTTTGTTTTTAATTTTTTTCCTTTTTTTGAATTGGGACCCGCTATCCGAAGCTCTTCTTTTAGTTCCGACTAATTTCAGAACTCCACAAGCTTTCAGTAAAGAGTTTTCAACAAGTACACATCATGTAATTCATGAGACAATTAAATTATTTCAGTCCAATGACCCCAAGAACTAAATTGAAAATTTGAAGCCAAGACGTCCAGGTCTAAGCCAACTGTCTTGGTGTTTTTTTTTAACCTCATCTATCCAGATTTCATTGTAGAAAACATCACTTATATATATACACACACATAAACGTTGAATCTTGGGTTACTAATTGGTGGAATAGGATGACAACATTTTTCAAGAATTCCACTATCACTATCTTGGTGCCAAACATAGAACATGTTGAGTAACCATACATACAATCATCATCATGATCATGGTTTTAATAGGAAATCAAGTTTTCTCCGGCATGAGCATTTACTCATATTCTCTCTTATTCTCATATTATATCTAGAATAATTCTATCAAGTAATTAATTAAATTTTAAGAGAACAAATAATTTAATAATCATTTATTAATTAATATTTAATGATTCATTAAAATATTTTGATAAAATAATTAATAAATATTATAAAAATTTAAGATCTGATAATTACTCTTAAAATAACCCCAACTATTTGCAACGAATCATGGCCGTCAACAAGTAAGTCCTCTTTTTATTCTCACAGTTCCAACTGTCCGTGATTACCTCAATCCCGCGCCTTTAAGACTCGGACAAAAAAATGTCCCACTACTTACAAACATATACAGTCACAATTCCGCCTTATGCCAGTATTCCCCGCTTTAACCTTTTTTTGTCCTGATTCGTCTTTTCACCTACTCACACACTCGCTCTCTCTCTCTCTCCCCTTCTCACGGGTTCGTCCGCCATGAAAGACGAACTAAGCTCACTGAACAAGAGAGCACAGCGTTTAGCGTAAACGACGAAGAGAGAGAGAGAGAGGAAAAGGAGCTTTAGCCGTCTGAGAACAAGTATGAGCGACGAAATAGATCGTAGGGAACCCACAGGCTATCCAATGGACAGGGTCTTCTCGAGTCCAGTCGAAGCCAGGGCTTGCCTTTGCCGCTCCAGTGTAGAAGGCTTACCGGACCAGGATGAAGATCTCTACAAAGACCTTCGAGATTATCACCACCGAGGCCATGTTGATTCCACCTGTGCTCCACACCTTTGACGTCCCCAGCAAAAACCAGTAAGAACGGAGGCAATGAGCCGAGCTCATAGATTCTGTACCTCTTTTGGATTCTCATCCAGTTCTCTAGCCTTTTTGTGAATCTTCCCTGCCTCCATTTCCACAAATCGATCACCATTACTCCGGTGTTGAAGTAGCAAGGGTTTCGTCCGCGAAACGACACCGTAAAACGTGGATTTGACCAGAACTTCGAAGTGAAGTAGCTGGTGAAGTTGGCGTGGCAATACTCGGGAGCACCTAGCACGTGCTCACCCAAATTGATGTTCCACAGCTTCGCGACGTCATCCACGAGGATCAGATCGGAATCGAAATAGATAATGCGGTGAACACCAGCCGGAAGAAGATCGGCGAGATAGATCCTCGCATAGTTGAGAGGCTGATCTAGAGCTTCACGAATTGCGGTGGAGATCTTTCCTCTGACGAGATTGGAGTCAAAGCGGTAGAGGTGGAACTTCAGGTATGGGAATGTAGTGGCTATTATGCGGTAGAGCTCCGGACGACGGTTGGTAGCAATGAAGTGGAAAACGATGTTCTCGGGGCAGGAAGCGTGGCGGAGGACCGAGAAGACCCCCGCCACCGAGCCGCGGAGGTAGGTGGCGTCGAGAGTCATGGCGATGTGGATGATAGATGGATTATGAGAGCGCTTGTCCATTGAAGTCCACTCGATTCGATTACATTCCCTGCCATTTCGAAATGCAGGTGCTTCTCTGAAGTCCGGTAGGTCATAGGAAGATGCGATCACCGGGAAATGAACCGGAACGCCAAGAAAGAGGAGGAGGAATAAGAACATGTTGCAGATGGCTTGTCAAGAGGGAATAAGAGAAAGGATACGGATAAGAAGATGTTACGTTATTGTCAAAAGCTTAAGCCAAGAGCCAAGTGGGTGGATCAATAAAAAAAGAGGGGCATTTTGGGTACTCCAAATTATTTGCAGTATTGGTGGGCCCGGTAATATAAAAGCAGGAGAATAAATGTAGCACAAGCCAGCTGGCTTGATTGACGCGTTCTTATGAAGTCACTTGATTTTTCAAGCGCGTGTACTATAACTATTATGTCATCAACCAGGCCCCACATTCCGGGTGAACCTCAGGCCAATTTGTACCTCACGCGCTCGTGGGGGGACTTTCTGCAATTACAGAAGGAAAATAGATTACATAGTACGTAGTAGATTATATCTGGGAAAGCGATTATGTTACTGGGAATCTTTAAAAAAACGTAATTTTGGTCGTTAAGGAGAAGTAAATGGTAATTACGACTTTTTTATCTGATTGAACTTAATACCGCATTAATTAATATATGGATGACGTGATTGGAATGTCACCGTTGGATTCCATGAGATGAGGGACATGGCTGGATCTGCCAGTGTGCCTTTATTGGGGGGTCAGATACCCTTTTGACTATTGATTCACACGATTTAAGGCTCTGTTTAGCTTTTCTAAACGTACGGATTTGGGGAATTATACAGATGTACTCATTACTCATGTTTAAGTAAATTATGTATTATTTATTCACGATTTAATTCAAAATGAATTCAAGTAACTTGTTATATCCATTTTTCATTTTTCAGATATTCATCGAAGATCATTTTAAGATGAGATATTTAAATATTTAAGAATAAGGTACATAAGTACCCTACGACAATGTACTCAAGTACACGTGCTCAAGTATCCTAGGATAAGGTACCGAAACACCTAAGGATAATGTGCCTAAGTATCCCAAGACATGGTACTCAAGTACCCTACAATAAGGTACTCAAGTCCCCAAGGATGAGGTACTCCAAGACAAGGTACTCGAGTACCCTAGGATGAGGTACCTAAGTACTCAAGGACGAGTTCTCTTTGCACCCGAGGATGAGGTACCCAAGTAGCCTTGGACGAGATACCCGAGGATAAGGTCCCCTTGCACCTGAGAATGAGGTACCCAAGTACCCTAAGACGAGTACCCTAGTGTCAGAGGATGAGGTCCTCTTGGATCCGAGGACAAAGTCTCTTTGCACTCGAGGACTAGGTCCCCCTGAACCTGAGGACGAGGTCCCCCAGACTTGGGAACGAGGTCCTCAAGCACCCAAGGACAAAGTCCCGCTCGACTCGAGGATAAGGTCTCCAAGCACCAGAGGGCAAGCCCTAACCTTAAACGCATCAAATACGAGCTCAGTCCCAACGCTAAATCCATCAATTAGGAGTCTTCCCTCAATGAACCGAGACTGAGGGTTAGCAAACTCAATATTTTATCTAAGTCGAAAGAGGGAAACATACACTCAGATAGAAGGAAAATCCTTAGGCGATAATGTAGGAAAATCATTCAAATCAAAATCCAAAAAAAATCTAATTCAACCAAGATCATCCATGTCAAATCATTGAGAGAATAAAAATATAAGCATACCTTAATCCATGAAGATAGATGATTGTTGGTTATCGACCTTTTGATTCAATGAAGTTTTCCTTAAAGAAGAATCTCTGTATTCTCAATGATAATGGGATGTCAAGAAGAATATGAATAATGATTGCAACTCTTGAATCATGGACCATAACCCTTATATATAAGAATATTTTTCTTTATTTCTATTTTGGCCCATCATAAATTTAGAAATATAGAATTATGACTTTATACATAATAAATTCATACCATATAAATACACTAAGTTCAATCACATTAAACCTTAGTAATATCACTTTTTTAAATAGACTCAACTTTACAATAGCCTTTAAGGCACATTTAATTGTATATGTTGGCCCACATGTTTAATTATTTTCCAATAGGGAAAAGTCCCTGCCTCCCTCAAACTCAACTCCCAAAATGAGGCATGAACCAAGCCGAGGACAAAGTGTCATCAATGACATTAAATGCGCATCCACCAATCAGGAGCTATGCTAATGGTGAACATACTAAGCCCATCAACGAAGGAGTCAATCAGTTGACCATCTTAGGGTGTCATCAAGAGCATTTAATATGGACATTCCAATGAGGGTCGAGATACTACCTTGACAAGGATGAGGACAGTTTGTCTTCACATTGCACGTCATCACCTCCCTATGTCAATTTGATAGGAATGGCTCAAGGCTGGAGGTTACCCCAAGACAACACCTCATTGGAGGGTGGACTATAATCCGTACCTGAGGCTGCCCTGCCCCAGCTACTCTAGCTAACAAAATATCACTATATAAAGAGAGGTAATGAAATTCATTAAGATATGAAAAAAATGCAACAACTTTCAACTAACTCTCTACTTTACTCTCATTCATTCCTTTACTGGCTTAAGTTTCAGAGGTGTATAAGGAGACCACCACCTTTCACCTCGGTCTCTGACTTTACCTTCGCCATTACAAGTGTGGAGAGAGAAGTGGAGCATACACATTGCTGGCCTAATCTCACCCCCGGGATTTAGCCTTTAACAATTGGCACCGTCTATGGGAAGCGGACCCATGACCACGTGGTTAGGGTGAGCTTCGATGGTTAGGGTGAGCTTCGAAGGGGTAAAAAGGAGACCACCCTCCTTGGTCTCCTACTTTACCCTCCCCCATTTATAGGTTTTGAGAGTGAAGTGAAAACATTGCTGATGTAGTCTTGCTACCGAGATTTCTTTGTTAACATAACTAATTAATGTAACTGCTTTATTTTTAAAAACTAATACAATTGTTGTTACACATATTTGGAGGTAGCACATGCCACTATCCCAACAACAACAAATCAATGAATAGACAAAGAAAACACTGAACTAGCATGTATAACCAATGAACCTATATGTTTATTTAGTATAACTGTAGAAGATTGGGCAAGGTGGGTAAAACACATTATTGACATGTTTGATAGCGCATTGTAATACACATAATAATTTATGTCAATTTAAGATTGCATGTTTGGTACATATATAATTTTGCTATAAATTTGTATAAAGTACCTTTATATTGTCTATTCATGATTGTTTTGCCTTGTGAATTCTTAACTATTTCCCTTTTTAGAGGCGATTCGATTGTCTCATCATAAGTTAAAGCATCATTACCAACCAATTAGAATTGTTGTCAACTGTAAGGATGTTTGTTTTCAGGTATCTTGTACCTAGAATAAGAATCTCAACATCATGCATTTATGTTTCTAGATTAGGGAATGTGAATGTAATGGGTTGACATCCATTATTTCAACTATGAGGAGGAATCTTGAACAAGTAAAAAATACCCACTGCCACGTGCACAATGAGGGCCAACCAAAGGGCTCGCGGGAAGTGGCAGGAAAGCGGAAACGGGAGAGAACTACATGAACTGATTAGAAGGGTAAAATGATAATTTTGACCAGTTCTAATTTATGAACCAATAATTGGAGGACAAAATTACATGAAATGATTGTGTCAGTTGACTACATGAGAATACTTTGTAAGTACATTTTATTATAATCTGTAAGAGTGTAATTTCATATTTATAGTGGAGTAATAATAGAATTAATAAATAAAATTATTTAATTAAAGAGTTTAATTAATAATCTAGTTTATTGGAACCTAGCATTATAGGTCCATGGTTCTTAAGTCACCTCTAGACTATGCTGTTTAGGGTGTGAGTATTTGAGGATATGAAAAAATGACTAACTTGCAAAAAGAATTTTTATTCTGGGACAAGTACATAATTATGAGATAATTATGTGTGATTAATCAATTAAGAATAATTAATTGAATTATTTATATATTTAACTATAATTTTCAGAAATTATATATATAAATAAATAATTATTAATTTTTTTAATTATCGATAAGTGAGACATAATATTTAATCTGTGAAATTAGGTAATTAAATTATTATTAGTTAATCATATAAATCAACTAAATTTGTTATTTGTGAAATAACATATAAGTTAGTTGATAGTGATGATCATATATGTTAATTTTGGATTAACTGATATTTAGATAATTATCTAATTAAAATAAATATTTAATTCATAGTAATTGCTACGTGTCAATCACTGATAGAGTATCAAAAATTAAGATGGACTACTATGGTACCACGTGACACTACAATAGTGAGTGTGAAACACTGTAGTGTCATGTGGCACTGCAGTTGTGCACAATTACAGTGGATCCCACTACAATTGATAATTTTACAATTAAAAATTATTTCAGCTTACCCCTAAAAATCCGATACGCCATTATCTAGAACATATACATATATTATTCTAATGGCCTCAATGGTTGAAAGAAGAGGAGAGAATCAGTTGATCAGATCATCAGTTCGTCAATCAAGAGTTGAATTGAGAACACGATTGGTGTCAGAGAGATTTCCTTCTGTGATTAAACGTTAATTAAATCTCTAAAAGAATAATCATCACGTTCTTTTATAGAATTGTCTCACTAAAGTCATTCTTAGTAAATCTCTAGATTTCATGTATTGAGAACATCTAGAGACATACAAAGTGTCTTGAAATATTCTACGTGCTCACACACATCCTAGTGCATTGAGGATTGATTTGAAAGATTTTAGTGTCGATCTCTGAGCCTACTGATTGTTGGAATGATTTCATGGGAACGAATGATTGATCGGTTTTTACAAGGACACTTGATATAGACTACAAGAGGTATATGATTCTTAATCTTATATGTTGTAGATTTAACTTATAAATATATAATAGATTCTAACTGATTGAAAAAGAGTTTTCAATAAAAGCTTTTATTTGGTTATCGTAGCGTTGCACAAGTTTTGTTTCATTAGAAGATTCATTTTTATTAAAAGTTTAATTTTTTAAAAGGCCACGCCCCTCCACGCTTCCGCCGCGATGACCAGCAAGTGGTATCATAGCGGTCTTTATATATTTATATATTAAATGTTGTGTTAGTTTTCTTGCATTATTCATATAATATGAGACATGTATGATGATTGATGGTTCTATTTTTTGAATATACGAAAAATAATGAATTGTTAATTGTATGGTGATTATTGGGTTAGGGTTTATTTTATTTTTTCCTAGATCTTGTGTAAGCCGCCGGATTGAGGCGTAGGAATTTTAATAATTTTATTTTAAATATTATTGTAATTATTCCGAACGCGAGAAGATGAAAAACGCACAAGACGAACGACAAAAATTTATTGTTCAAGCAAAAACACTCTTCATCCGTGAAAATATTGCTCACGCCAGAAATTTACTGTTCCGGTGGAGGTGAACAGTGTCAGTGGTACAGTATTGATGATGAACATCGACTGTCCGGTGCAGCAGTTGGCTGACGATGGTGAGGCGAGCAACGATGGTGATGGACGGCGATCGGAGAGTCTTATAGTCGGTGATAACTGTTGTAACTTTTTAGGAAAGTTTTCAACAAATCATGCAACAAACTCTATCACCTAAGTATTTCATTAAAACTCAAACTCTTTTAATTATCCATTTAAATTTTAAAATTAATGTAATTTTAAAATTAATTATTAATTTTTGATTTTATGAAAATTAAAAAATATTAGGTTGATTTGGTTTGACCCAAGTTTGACCAAATGAAATAAAGTATTTATTTGACTAAGTCAAAGTCAACTATATTGAAACAGATAATTATAGAAATTATTTTAATTAAGAAAAATAGTTTTTCTAATTAAAAATGGTTTCGTTCAAAGCTTGAAGATTATGAAGATGAATATCAGGGAGAAAATATATTTGAGAAATATGTATTCTTGAAGTCCGCTGTGTAATTTTATTTCAAGGGTTGTAATTTAAAAATATTCAATAGTTACTCGGTCCATTATTATTTTATTTAATTGTTAGATATATATTTAATTGTTATGTTTTATAACATGTCCATACATTAGTTGATCACATGCCATACATAAAATCCCACACAGTTTTATTTAATCATGCATCTCATCTGTAGAAACATGATTTATTAGGATTATCCTAAGATGTTTATATGTATTGCTTTATGAAATCAATTACATATAAACTGCTAGGCTTTAACTAGTTAAAACTTAGTAATCACACCACACTAAACGTTAATCAAATCTCTAAAAGAATAATCATCACATTCTTTTAGAGAATTGTCTCACTAAAGTCATTCTCGGTAGATCTCTAGATCACATGTGTTGAGAATATCTAGAGATAGAAAAAATGTCTTGTAATATTCTACATGCCCCCATAAGTTCTAGTGCGTTGATGATTGATTTGCAAGATCTTGATGCGGATCTCAGAGTGTACTGATCGTTGGAACGATTTCGTAAGAATAGAGGATCGATAAGTTTTTGCAAGTACACTTGATATATACTACAAGAGGTATATGATTCATAACCTTGTATGTTGTAGATTTAACTTATAAATATATAATGGATCCTGGCTAATTGAAAAAGAGTTTTCAATAAAAAAATTTATTTGGTTATCGTGGTGTTGCACAAGTTTTGTTTTATTAAAAAATTATTTTTATAAAAAAGTTTAATTTTTTAAAAGGTCAAACGCCTCCACGCTTCCGCCACGCACGCGCCGCGGCGACCAGGAGCGAGTCACCCATAAATAAATGGGAAAAGTTGACTAGCCAACGGGAAAAGACTGAGAAATGACCCAATTCTCTGGAACATGAAAAGGAACCCGAGACTCGGAGGACTTCCCTGAATGGGAAGGCACTCGCTAAACTGTACAAGAACATGAAGAGAAAGATCAAAAGAAGAATGGGAAAGGACGAAAGGGATCTGAAGTGACAGTCAAGTGGTAATGATTGATTAGGTAGCTGAATGACTCGGACAAGACATGATGGTAATGTCGGTGGTTATGCCCTCAAAACATGTGTACTAGTATTTTGATATGAAATTTAATGAAGATTACTTTTTTCTTGCAATTATTCTTTTAAATTATTGTTAAATAATTTATATTAATATCTTAAAATTCCGTATTCATTAATGAGATTATGATATTGTATTAGTACAAGATGATTAAGATCATAGATAATTAATAAAATTATCAGCAACATATTAAAGTATGAATCTTTAATGAATGGTTGCTAGTACGATTCACTAAGTATTTTGAATGCATGTGATCTAGAACGAGATCATTGATGTGGATAGACATCTTAGTCAATGTACTTTATATAGTGAAATTATATATGACTTAACCGGTGTGAATTAATATTTTTATCAACATGTCGTTTATCATAAAGATTTAATACACATCAATTCGACGAACATATATAGATCAGTTGTGAACTCCTATCCATGTATACTTGATCTTTTGATTCACTCGTTAATGTTTGTTTGGAAAAAAAAGCTAGTGACTTTTATTTTGAAGATTCGGTGATGTGGATGATTGTGAATATGATCTTACAAAATTTAAAATTCAAGCTTTTCTAACAGATCATACATTGGTTCCCTTAAGTGTTCATTCTAAAACTGAATGATTATTGAGCTCAATTTTATAATAAGATTATAAATTAGTCATTCACTAGTAGATTAATGATACTTAAGGATCAAGAGGTAATTAGAAGGGTAAAATGATAATTTTGACTAGTTCTAATTTACGAACCAATAATTGGAGGACATAACTACGTGAAATGATTATATCAGTGGACTACATGAGAATACTCTGTAAATACAATCTATAATCTCTTAGAGTGCAATTTCATATTTGTAGTTGAGTATAATGAAATTAATAAATAAGATTATTGAATTAAAGAGTATTATTAATAATCTGGTTTATTGGAGCTTAGGATTATAGTTTCATGATCCCCAAGTCACCTCTATACTACGCAGTTTAGGGTGTGAATATTTCAGGACATGAGAAAATGACTTACTTGCAGATGAATTTTTATTCTAGGGCAAGTACATAATTATGATATAATTATATATGATTAATTAATTAAGAATTGGTTAATTTAATTATTTATATATATTGATATAATTTTTGGGATTAATGTATATAAATATTTATTGATTTTTTTAATTATCGATAAGTGAGATAAAACATCTAATTTATGAAATTAGATAACTAAATTATTATTAGATAATAATTTGGATAAACTAAATCTATTATTTATGATATAACATATAATTTAGTTGATAGAAATAATCAGATATGTTAATTTTGAATTAACAAATATCTAAATATTTAATTTGATTAAAATAAATATTTAATATACAATAATTACCACATGTCAATTACTGATTGGGTATCAGAGATTTATATAGACTAATGTAGTGACACATGGCATTACAGTAGTGGATGTGCAACACTGCAATGCCATGTGAGTGCTGGCAGTGGGACTGTCAGTGACAGTTGTGGCCGGCGCCGATACAAGAGTCTTGTAGTCGGTGACAACTGTTGTCATTTTTAGGGAAGTTTCGCACAAACCCTTATACCAACCAACCCTATCATTGTAATTTTTTTTTATGATAACCCTAAATCTATAATATATCCTTTTAAATTTTGAAATTAATGTAATTTTAAAATTAATTTTTAATTTTTGATTTTATAAAAATTAAAAATTAATTTTTAATTTTTAAGTTTTAATTTTTAATTTTATAAAAATTAAAAAGTAAAAGGTTGATTGAGTTTGACCCAAGTTTGACCAAATCAAAGAAAGTGTTTATTTGATTAAGTCAAAGTCAACTATTTTAAAAGTATTATTATAAAAATTATTTTTATTTAAGAAAAATAGTTTTTCATAATTAAATAGAATTTTGTTCAAAACTTGGAGAATATGAAGATGGACATTAGGAGGAGAAGACAATATTTGGAAATATGTATTTTTGAAATCCGCTTTGTAATTTTATTTCTTTATGTCAAGGATTATAATTTAAAAATACCAAAAAATAGTCACTCGTTCTATTATTATTTTATTTAATTGTTAAATAATTATTTTAAATGTTATGTTTGATAACAGGTCCATGCATTAGTCGATTACATGTCATACATAAAAATTACACAGTTTTATTTAATCATGCATCTCATCTGTAGAAACATGATTTATTAGGATTGTCCTTATACGTTTATATGTATTATTTTATGAAATCAATTGCATGTAAACTGCTAGGTTTTAATTAGTTAAAACTTGGTAATCACACCACACTAAGAGTTATAGTAACATTTAGGATAACTGACTTTAGTATAAGAGTTTTATTAAAGTTTGATGAATATAATTAATTCGTTAATCTAAGTTCAACTAATTATGACTTAGGCGCTTTAAAAAGTTAAATGAAGTAAGACCAATGAGATTGACATAACTTATTGTTAAATATTCATAGGGTTATTGTTTTAACTAATAATTAATTTGGAATTAATAATTAGTTAAAAATGGAAACACATGATCCTAAAATAATGAGTGGGAAAGGTTGACATGTCAATGTAACTTACGGTCTCCATTATTAATACAATAATGTGAGTTACAGTGAGGGCCTCGAGATGACTTTGTTTTCATCCCCTTAAGGAAGGTTTCAAGCTGTACCAATAGCAGCGTTAGACTTGTAAAGAAGATAGGAGGAAGCGATGTAGTTTAGTTTTGACCGACCCTAAGGCGACATATTCTATATGAAGTCTTGGAATATGAAAATATGGGTTACGCTAACAAAGTCACAATTAAGCTTTCATGTGAATAGTTGTGACTTGACCGAACAAGCGATATCTGATTGTTAAAAAAATATGAGATATTTTTTTTTTAACAATGAGATATTTTTTTAATTAATAAGTATGGGAATGTCTTATAGACAGTCTGAGTTTAATCTGCGTGACCCTAAGACATCACATTAATCGTTGAGTTGTTTATCGTGATTAGTAAATGTTAAATTTTATGTGCTTATTATGTTGCATTCATGCATCACATTTACTTTTCGAATCCTAGATATTTATCAATTATATTGTATCTTGTATGTTTTAAATTTCAGTTATCATTATTATGTCTACCATGGGCAACCATGTTACTGCTTTACTCGCGCTTAAAAAATTGAATGGTGATAATTTTGTACGTTGGGAATCAAATATGAACTTAATGCTAATTTGTGAGAACCATAAGTTTGTTCTTACTGAGGAATGTCTTGAGGAGCCTCTACTAATGCCCCTAAGAATGTTAGGGACAAATATGATGCTTGGATCATATCAAACAATAAGGTGAAGTGCTACATGCATGAATGCTGTTTTGAGAACCAAGCATAAAAGCATGGAGACTGGCTGTCAGATTATGGAATCTCTAAAGGCGATGTTTGGGCAGCATTTTGATCAAAGTCTTCATGAGGCCGCTATTAGCTATATGATAGCTAAGATGAGAAAGGGTACTTCTATGCGAGAACATGTTTTGAACATGATCAACATAATGCACGAGGCAGAAGTACATGGGGCGACCATTGATGAGCGAATACAAGTTAGCATGATACTTGAGTCCCTCACATTAGCTTTTTATGCGTTCACGACCAATTATGTTATGAATAAATTGCAATTCAACACGACCCAATTGTTGAATGAACTGCAGACTTTTGAGTCACTCAATCTTAGAATGACCAAAGAGGGTGAGGCAAATGTTATCGAGCAAAAGCCTTATTCCACTGTTAATAGTAACAAGAGGAACAAGATTAATGGAAAGGGCATACGTAAGAACAAGAAAGGGAAGAAAGCCAAGACTTCCCCAAAAACCAAGAAGAATAAGAAAGACAGTAAGCCCAAAGAAAAATGTTCCACTGTGCGGTTGAAGGTCACTGGAAGAGAAATTGTAACAAGTATATCTCCGAGCTGGAAAAGAAAGGTAAATATGATTTACTTGTACTTGAAGTTTGCTTAGTGGAATATGATTTGTTATCCTGGATACTTGATTCAGGAGCCATTAACTATTTATGTTCTTCTTTGCATATGCTTGATTCGTAAAGGGAGCTGGCTGATGGAGAGGCCGTTTTGAGAGTTGGCCGTGGTGTGCTTATGTCAACTAAAGCATTAGAGACAATTCGTTTATTTCTTGGATATAATTATTTAGTTTTGAACGATATTTATTATATTCCTGGATTTTCAAGAAATTTGATTTCTCTTTCAATTTTTCAAGAACTATTATTCGAAATTTCTTTTATTAATAAAGAGTTTATTATTTCTAAGAATGGATTCGGCATTTGTCATACAAAATTTATAAACAGACTGTATATGCTTAAACCGACTGAACGCGCATTAAATAATTCTGAATTATTAAAAGTAGCAAAACATGAAAGTAACAAATGACAAAGAGTTTCTCAAGATGATGATAACACATATCTTTGGCATTGTAGGTTGAAACATATTAATCTAGATAGGTTAAACAAGTTAACATAGTATGATGCTTTGAGAGAATTAAATGTTGGAACTCTTCCTGTTTGTGAATCATGTATAGAAGGTAAAATGACCAATAGACCTTTCATTGGAAAGAGGCAAAGAGCCAATGAACCACTTGAGCTTGTACATAATGATGTCTGTGGACCGATAAATGTACAAGCTAGAGGTGGATATTAGTATTTTGTCACTTTCATTGACAACTACTCAAGATATGGTTATATTTACTTAATGCAAAGAAAGTCTGAAACTTTTGGAAAGTTTAAAGACTTTAAAGCTAAAGCTGAAAAGCAATTAGGTAAATGATTGAAGACCCTTCAATCCAATCGAGGTGGTGAATACTTGGATTTTGAATTCAAGGACGATCCATTATCTTATGAAGAATCAATGGATGATCCTGAAAAGGAGAAATGGCAAGAAGCCATAAACTAGAAAATGGAATCTATGTATTCCAATTTTATTTGGGAACTTATAGATCCACCTGAAGATGTCAGGCTCATTGGATGTAAATGGATTTTCAAGTAGAAAAGAGGCGCAAATGGAAAATAGAGACTTTCAAGGTTCGGTTAGTAGTCAAGGGCTATACACAAAGGGAGAGAGTCGATTATGAAGAGACATTGTCCCCTATGGCCATGCTAAAATCCATTCGCATCTATTTGTCCATAGTCGCTAGTTTTGACGATGAGATATGGCAAATGGACGTCAAGACATCTTTTCTAAATGACTATATTAAAGAAAGCATCTATATGATGCAACCAGAAAGGTTCATACCAAAGGGGCAACATCAGAAAGTATGCAAGTTGCTTAAATCCATTTATGGATTAAAGTAAACATCTAGATCTTGGAATCATACATTTGATAAGATTATAAAGTCTTATAGCTTCAAGAAAAATATTGACGAAGCCTGTGTTTATAAATACATCAAAGATAAGATAATGATTTTCTTAGTTCTTTATGTTAATGATATTCTACTAATTGAGAATGATGTAGAAACTCTATCAAAAGTAAAGAAGTGGTTAGCTGAGAAATTTTAACTGAAAGATTTGGGAGAAGCGAGCTATGTTCTGGACATCCAAATCATAAGGGATAGAAAGAACAAGCTCTTGGCACTTTCTCAGACATCTTATATTGATAAGGTGCTGAGAGATTCTCTATGGAGAATTTCAAGAAAGGTCAACTATCGACTAAACATGAAATTTTCCTCTTCAAGGAACAATGTCCTATGACACCTTAGGAGGAAGAGGATATGAGAAAGGTTCCCTATGCTTCAGCAGTTGGATGTCTCATGCATGTCATGTTGTGTATGAGACTAGACAATTAATATGTAGTGAAAATTTTCGGTCGTTATCAATCGAATCCAGTTTTGGAACATTAGATTGCAGTAAAGCACATTCTCAAGTATCTTAGGAGAATGAAAAACTATATGCTTGTTTATTTAGGTGGAGACCTGAATCGCACTGGATATACTGGTTAGGAATCATATAAGGATAGTCAACAGTTGACATTTGGGTCATACACCGAGGTGACCTAACTGTTATGAAGACAACGTTGGATCAAAATCTGGCTCTTATTATTATGTAGATAACGTTGGATCATAACCTGGCTGACTTATTTATCAAGACATTTCATGCGAAGTCGTTTGAGGGTCATGTGCGAAACATGGGGTTAAGAGAGATGCCACATTTGCTTTAGGGCAAGTGGGAGATTATTGAGGGTTATGCCCTCAAAGTATGTGTATTGACATTTTGACATAAAATTTAACGTAGATTATATTTTTCTTATAATTGTTCTTTTAAATTATTGTTGAATAATTTATATAAATATCTAAAAATTTCATATTCATTAATGAGACTATGATCTTGTATTAGTATGGAGGGATTAAGATAATAAATAATGAATAAAATTGTCAGCAACATATTAAAATATAAATTTTTAATGAATGGTTGCTAGTACGGTTCACTAAGAATTATGAATACATGTGATCTTGATCTGAATCATTGATGTGGATATACATCTAAGTGAAGATATTTTATATAATGAGATTATATAGGACTGGACCGACGTGAATTAATATCTTTATCAACGTGCCGTTTATCATAAAAATTCAATACACATCAATTCATTGATCATATGCAGATCAGTCTGAATCATGAGTAGTCATGAACTCCTATGCATGTCTACTAGATCTTTTGATTCACTCGTTAAGATTTCTTTGAAAAACAGGTTATTGACTTTTGTTTTGGAGATTCAGTGATATGGATGGCTGGAAACATGATCTTACAAGATTTGGAATCTAAGCTTTCCTAACAGATAATATATATTAGTTCTCTTAAGTGTTGATTCTGGAATTGAATGGTTATTGAGCTCAAGTTTATAATAAAATTATAAATTAGCCATTCACTAGTGGATTAGTGGTACTTAAGGATCAATAGGTAATTAGAAGGGTAAAACGGTAATTTTGATCAATTCTAATTTACGAACCAATAATTGGAGGACAGAATTACGTGAAATGATTATATCAGTGGACTACATGAGAATACTCTGTAAATACAATCTGTAATCTCTAAGAGTGCAATTCTATATTTATAGTGAAGTAATAATGGAGTTAATAAAAAGATTATTTAATTAAAGAGTTTAATTAATAATCTGATTTATTAGAGTTTAGTATTATAGGTCCATGGTTTCCAAATCACATCTATACAACGCAGTCTAGAGTGTGAATATTTCAGGACATAAAAAGACTTACATGCGAATGAATTTTTATTCTGGGGGAAGTATATAATTATGAGATAATTATGTATAATCAATTAATTAATTAAATTATTTATATATATTAATATAATTTTCAGAATTAGTATACATATAAATAATTATTGATTTTTTAATTATCGATAAGTGAGACAAAACATGTTATTTATGAAATTAGATAATTAATTATTAATAAATAATAATTTGGATAAACTAAATATGTTATTTATGAAATAATTGAAATTTAGTTGACATGGATAATCAGATATGTTAATTTTGAATTAACAAGTATCTAGATATTTAATTTGATTAAAATAAATATTTAATACTGAGTAATTAGCACGTGTCAATTATTGATTGAGTATCATAGATTGACATAGACTACTGTAGTGTCACGTGGCACTACAGTAGTGGGTGTGCAACACTATAGTGGCATGTTGCACTACAGTTGTGCACAATAGCAGTGGGTCCAACTACTATTGATAATTTTATAATTAATTGTTATTTCAATTATCTCAAAATATCTGATACGTCATTATAAAAAAAAAATATATAGATATTATTCTGATGGCCTAAAAGAGAGAATCAGTTCATTAATCAAGAGTTGAGAGAAGAACACAAATCTCGAAAAAAATGTTTTTTCTGCGATTAAAAGTTAATCAAATTCTCTAAAAGAATCATCATCACGTTCTTTTATAGAATCGTCTCACAAAAATAATTCTTAGTAAAATCTCTAGATCTCATGTGTTGAGTAGATCAAGATGCAGAAGAGTGTCTTCATTCTATTCTACATGTTTACACACGTCCTTATGCGTTGAGAATTGACTTGAAAGATTTTGGTGTGGATCTTAGAGTCTACTGATCATTGGAACGATTTCGTGGGAATGGAGAATCGATTGGTTTCGCAAGGACGCTTAATTTAAATTACAGGAAGTATATGATTCCCAACCTTGTATGTTATTAATTTAATATATTAATATATAATGGATTCTGATTGATTGAAAAATAATTTTCAATAAAAAAATTTTTTAGTTATCGTAGCGTTGCGCGATTTTGTTTTACTAAAAGACTCGATTTTTTATTAAAAGTTAAATTTTTAAATGGCCACGTACCACGCGTTTCCGCCGCGACGACCAACAGGCGGGCCACCAAGTGGCTACGACTGACTAGCTTGTATGTTGTTAATTTAATATATCATTAAGGAAGAGAAAAAGGGTCATTCCTGGCGGAAAGATTGCTACGAATGTGTGTGATCTTGAAGCATAATGAGTACCTCTGAGACCATTGGGGAAGGATAATCATTCCCCTCTTTTTTATTATTATTAATTTACCACCTTCTTGAACAATGCTATATAAAGGCTCGGGTAATAAATGATAGATGGAGGATTATCAGTGGAATCAGAGAGACAATCCAAACAAATCTTTACTAAGTGCATTGCATTTTCTTTCTTCTCTCTCATTACTGTCAAAATTCCTAATGAAGAGGAGATTGAATCCAACAAAAACTTTATAACAATGATGTAAAATTTGAAACACAAGTGAATATCAATGGTATTCTTGTGATTTTTTTTAAATTTTCACGTAAATGATGATATTTTTATTCTTTCACCATCTCTTTAAATTATTATTTTTATTATTTATTCCTAGAAATGATGATATTTTTATCCAATCTGTCCTGCCATTACTGGAAAAAAGCTTCTTCAAATGTTCATTTTGCTTGAACCTCATTCGAGTTGAGAAGGAACGAAGCTTGCTCTTTCTCTTCCCTTGGATCTGTATTTTTTCCTATTTATTCTATCTCGAGATGGTTAAATCCGAATTTTCTTTTTACATTTACATACATTCAGTGTTATTTTTCTATATTTTTCATTCATCAAATGAAGGAAAACCACCGAATGCGTGCATATTTGAAACAATAAAATTGCGAACTACGGATCTGTGACTTTGTATCGTTTGATAACCTTTTGAAGCCATTTGAAGCTTCCTTTTCTAATTCTTGGTCTGGAGAAACTTCGCTAACTGTTCTTGATCTGATCTTTTAAAAAAAATTTAACATATTTTGAGATAGTCTAAAATTTAATAATAATAACACATGGTTTTGCCCGAAAATGTGGCTTGAAATAGTGAGGTCGGAGTGCTGTCAGGTCAACACCAAGAATTAAAATGTGAAAATGTGGCTTGAAAATGTCAAACTATTAAATTGTGGCTTGATTTGTGGGTTGAAAGCTTGAGATATTTTAAGCGTTTCAAGAGTCTTGATGGAGAGTACCAATTGCTTTTAGACTCTTTTTTACTTTCTACTCAGAAATTAAATTTCAGATCAAATTAAGTCACGGACGAGTCCACGTTAAAGCATGGGAGATGGCAGTTCTTGCGTGGGCAAAATAGAAAAATATTAAATTTCGATTGATTTGTATAATTTTTTACAATTATTTGGTGAAATTTTATGATTACGAGCTATCAAGTATCATAAGTTAAGGATAAATCTCCTGTGTTCTAAGAAAAAATTGATGGTTAGACTCCAACTTCTTTATCCGGATCTAGAAGCATCCATGCGTTGTAAAGACTATTCGATGCGAAAAGCTTTCTGTAGCTCTGCTCCTTGACATGGAACCCTACAAACGTTCTATTTTCTTGAGCAGCTCGTGGCACAACACCTTCGTCTTCTTCTTCCCAACAGCACAAGTTAAGGGACCAGGCCAACACAAGTTAAGGCTTGACAACTTAATCCTCATTTTAGGACTCCAACCTGCGATACCGAAACACCGCTGGACTTTATACGCGAGCTTAGGATCTCCAAGAAGGCTCTCCCAACTCCCAGCGACAATGAACCAGCAGTCTTTCCAACGCTTGTACCATGTTAGGATCTTACTCACCATCCGTTTCGCTCCAACTCTGCTACTGACATAGTATTAACCACCTCCTTTTTGCGGAACATGGACAAAGAAAATCTAATCAAGACCATTGGATTGATCAGACGGTCAAGATTTATTAAGTTGCTAATGCTGATAAGCTAGATCTTAAAAAATATTATGTTGATCCTAGTTTTAGATAGAATTAGATAAGCTGTATCAGATTCTATGTAATCAATTGAAAGTCTATAAATAAAAGCAAGATGTAACTCCAAACACAACACAACAATACTCAACACCCATAATGAAATACTATCAAAGACTCCCAGTGATTTTTCTTATCTTTAAGGGGTTTTCACGTAAATCATGGTGTCTTTATTCTATCATTCTCTCTCTTAATTATTCTCTATATTTTATATTATGATGAGAGAATTCATGATCAATTCTCAAAGACCGTGAATTTTTACCTTTACATCTGGTTCTCTCGTTGAGAGATGAGAAAAAACTCAAAGAAATCTCTCCCTCAAATGGTCAAAACCAAATAAAACGCGCTTCCAACAACGGAAGCAGAAGAAGAAACAGATGTGGAAGTAGTAACGAAAATGACTACAGAACCAAAAACAGGGAGAAGAACGGATCGATAGCGACAGAAGAAATGATTAAGGAGAGTCAATACGTCAGAACAGAAATCGAAGCATAAGAGTAAACCCCCAGCGAGAACAGAAATCGAGGCGTAAGAGCAGACCCCTAGCGAGAACAGAAATCGAGGCGTAAGAGCAGACCCTCAGCGTGAATAGAAATCGAGGCGTAAGAGTAGACTTCTAGCTAGAACAGAAATCGAAGCGTAAGAGCGGACCCCGAGAGAGAACAAAAATTGGAGCGTCGAAGTAGACCCCCAGCGAGAACAGAAACTGAAGCGCCAGATTAGACCCCCTAGTGAGAACAGAAACCGAGCGCCAGATCAGATTCTTAGCGAGAATGAGAATTAGGGCTCCAGATCAGACTCTTAGCGAAAATGGGAATTAGGGCGCCTGATCAGATTCTTAGCGAGAATGGGAATTAGGGCTCCATATCAGACTCTTAGCGAAAATGGGAATTAGGGCGCCATGTCAGACTCTTAGCGAGAATGGGAGTTAGGGAGCAAGATCAGACTCTTAGCGAGAACGGAAGTTAGGGCGC
The DNA here is from genome assembly GCA_003255025.1 of Datisca glomerata. Taxonomy (NCBI): domain Eukaryota; kingdom Viridiplantae; phylum Streptophyta; class Magnoliopsida; order Cucurbitales; family Datiscaceae; genus Datisca; species Datisca glomerata. The sequence continues at coordinate 2,290,498 of QANY01007613.1, read as the reverse complement.
CAGATCAGACTCTTAACGAGAACATGAGTTAGGGCTCCAGATCGTAGTCTTTTGATAGAAATTATAAATTAAACATGTTGTAATTTTTATGATATCGGGAACATGAAAAATTGAGGCTTAAAGGGGAGAAACGTTTGATTTCCATTTTTTCCCTATATAGCCTCCCAAAATATACATATGTGTGTGTATATATTTATATAAAGACATAAACATTAACATATATACACATAAAATGAGAGAGGGAGATTTTAGGAAAATTTTGAAAATAGCAGAGCATTAAATGAGAGTTTCCAATTTTTTTAAAAAAAAATTGTTAAATGATAGTAAAAGAATATAATTGGTAGATATGTATTTTCAAGTTAGTGGACCCATAAACCTAGGTTATTTTTTATGATTATAAAATTATTTGTCCAATTTTATATTAAATTTTCAAATAGTTATTTGTTATGTATAAAACCCTTAGGTAAAATCTTGGATCACACACTAAAAGCTTTTTTTAATAAGAAAAATACTTTTAAGTAGTCGTGTTTTCTAAATGTATATTTTGGTTCTTGTAATGTACGTGAGTAATATCACAAAAATATACATATTTCATCGTATCGTTGGTAAAGCTCGAATTTAGAATGATAATAAGAACTTCAAAAATTCATTGTGTATTTGTGTTTAATACACAAACTTTTTGAAGCTGGTCCTGTCAAGTAATAATATAGAGGTGTTCACGGTTCGCTTCGGTCAGTTTTTTATGAAAAACTAAACCGACCAAAACTTCGGTTCAGAGATAAAATCAAACCAAACCGAGCCGTGAATCTAAAAGAACGGAACCGAACCGTGAGCTTCAGTTCGGTTTAGTTTGGTTCTTCAGTTTGGTATTATTAATTAAAAATATTTTTTAAAATGATATTATTGAAAATAATATATGAAATTAAAGTTTTGCTTCGGTTCAGTTTGGTTTTATAAGAAATTATATATAAAAAAAATACAAATTTAATGTTTCAGCTTGGTTTGGTTCGAAAACCACTAAAATCCGAACAGGACTAAAACCTTTGGTTTAGCGATTTCCCAAACCAAGCCGACTATTTTTTATTCGATTTAGTTCGGTTCGACCAGTTCGATTTGGTTTTGAACACCCATATAATAATACTAAGTATCGTTAAAAAAGTAATAATACTAAGTAGCAGATTAGACACTTAGCGAGAATGAGAATTAGAACGTCTGATCAGAGCGAAAAATGCACCAAATGAAACGCGCTTCCAACAATGGAAGCAGAAGAAGAAACATATGTAGAAGTAGTAAAGAAAATGGCTACAGAATTGAAAACAGAGCGAAAAATGGTAAATTCACTCATTCGTATTTGATTTGATTTATCTATTTTGTAAAATTATCATTTTAAAAGATTATTACTCACACAATTCGTGGAATTGAATTATGCAAATTCAACAACCATCACGAGGGGATGGCGAAACCCACGAACTGCCACCCGCAGACTACCAGATGATCGAAGCTCCACCTACGATAGCCAGGCTAAGTGCAGCCGGAAAAAAATGAGGAAGAAGATCAGAAAAGAAATCCATTCAAGGAAGGATGAGTAAAAAAATCAGAGCGGATAAGAAAAGCTCATAAGAGCTTAGAGAGATCAGATAAAAAAAGCTCAGAAGAAGCTCAAAATGCTCAGATGAGAAAAGCTCAAAAGAGCTCAGAAAAGATCAGAAGAGCTCAGAAAGCTTAGATCAGAAGAGATCAGAAGGCGCAGATCAGAAAAGCTCAGAAAGCTCAAAAGGCTCAGATCAGAAAGCTCATAAAATAAAAATGCTTCAAAATAGAAAATTTAAAGTCAGAGCTTCAAAAAAGTTGAGATCAGAGCTGCAAAATGGAAAAGTTAAAGTTCAGATCAGAGAAAATTTAGCCCTTTAGAAAAGAAAAAGAAAGGAAGAGAATTTCAGAACAAAAATTTGGCAGAAAAGAAAAGAAGAGCAAAGAAGATCACGTTCACTTCAGAAGGAAAGCTGACACTTCAGAACGGGATAACTGCCACTTTAGACAAGAAAGCTGACACTTCAGAACAGTAAAAAAGACAGTCATTCAAATTTCTAGAACGGAAGGCTATGAATTGATAACCCTTCAAATAGACTTTATGAGGAAAATAAAATATGTACAAACAACGAGAACGGAAATGTCTTAACAACAGAAGCAACAACGAGAGCGGAAATGGAAACCGAAACGAAAAAAAGTTGGAAGAAAAATTACATGGTGAGTCACATAATATGGGAGTCTGCTTCAAGGAGAATTTTATGAAATTCAAGTTGAGCTCCAGATCAAAAGTATGGTAGTCTTTGTATAGAAAAGTAAACTTAATTATGTCTTTCAAATATAATTTTTTTAAGCAGATAGCATATAATATACCATGAGAAAGATGTATATGTCTATTATTTGAAGAATTTCGCAGAACTGGATTTGAAGTTCTTGAGAAAATATTATGATGATTCTCGTGGTGGCTGCTAAGGAAAACAGATTGTGCAGAAAATTAAATTCGGAAATTAAACTACATCACGAATATTATATCAACATAAAGATACGGAAATATGCTTTGTAAAGAATTTTACGGAAATTAATTTGAAGCTCCCGATCAAAAGTTATGGCAGCTCTCGATTGTACTATTCATGGAAGTAAATATATGAATACTTCTCAAATTTAATTTTTAAACTATATTAATTTTATATTATTACATAGAAAATAATATATCATTATGGATATTTATTTCTTGAAGAATTTTTCAAAGCTCGATTTGGAGCTCTCGAGCAAAAGTTATGACAAAAGTTGTGAAGGCTGTTCGAGAAAGCAGAATATGCAGAACGGTCAATTTCAGAAATCAAATTGTATTTGATGGAAGCCAACTATACGGTGAATCTTACATCATCGGAAAGATACAAAAGTCAACTTCTTAAAGAATTTCATGGAATTCAATTTGAAACTTTCGGTCAAAACTTATGGTATGATAACGTGCAGACTGCTTACAAGATAAATACTTGGCGTCGACTTTCTCTCTTCTACAACAATAATGGAAATTAGGACGTGAGTCCTTGAGAGCGAGCAGTTAATAAGTCAGTTCTCTAAAGGAACTAAGGGAGTAAGTCCTTAGGAGGGGGAGTTCATAAATCCTACTCTCAGAAGGAACTAAGGGCATGAGTCCTTGGAATGGGCAATTCATAAATCCTACTCTTAGAAGGAACTAAGAGTGTAAGTCCTTGGGAGGGGCAATTCATAAGTCCTACTATTAGAAGGAACCAATGGCATAAGTTCTTAGAAGGGAAAATTCATAAGTCCTACTCTCAAAAGGAACTAATGATGTAAGTCCTTGGGAGGGACAATTCATAAGTCCTACTCTCAGAAGGAAATCGAAATAGGCCATGGTTCCACTGAAGGAGCCTAAGTCCTTGGGAGCGTCTACATACGCCATTCTCACAATGGGAAAGTATGAAGAATGGAAAAAGGAAATGTCTTCAGAACACGAAAAATGAAATGTCTTTAGAATGGAAAAGGAAATGTCTTAAGAAAGGGAAAATCTTCAGAGTAAAAAAAATTTGAGGAAAGAACTTCAAAAAAGAAAATAAGCTGAGGAAAGAACTTCAGAAAAGAAAAGAAGTTAGGAAAGAACTTTAGAGCAGAAAAGAAAAGAAATCGAGAAAAAAACTTAAGAAAGGAAAAGAGTTGAGGAAAGAACTTCAGAAAAAAGTGAGGAAAGAACTTCAGAAAATTAAAAAAGTTGAGGAAAGAACTTCAGAAAATAAAAAAAGTTGAGGAAAGAACTTAAGAGCGGAAAATAAAAGAAGTTGAGAAAAGAACTTTAGAGTAGAAAAGAAAAGAAGTTGAGGAAATAACTTCAGAAAAGAAAAGAAGTCGAGGAAAGAATTTCAGGAAAAAAAAGTTGAGGAAATAATTTCAGAAAAAAAGAAGTTAAGGAAAGAACTTCAGAAAAAAAAAGATGTAATACCCTGGCCTTTCCTAAATGAGCATTTTCGTAAAATTTATTTTAAAAGATAATGTGATTTTAAAGATGGATTATTTAAATTTTTTGTAAAACTTTTTTTAATTAGATAAGATTTATTCAAAGTTTTATTTTTTTTTTTAAATTTTAAAAGTGTTTTAGTATATAATTTTAAAACTCACATACACCATACATCTCTTTACACCCTAAACCAGCCCTAACCTAATATTATATATTTTTTCTACAACTCTCTCCCCCACTCTCGGATCTCTCTTTGAACGCAGCCTCTCTCTCAACGAGTACCCTTATTCCCCCTGTTCTCCCTCATTCTCTGCGTTTTCTTCTTCTTCTTATTCTTCTTCTTCTTCTTCTTCTTCTTCTTCTTCTTCTTCTTCTATCTTCTTGCTCTTTGTTGTTGTCGTCGCCATTCCATCACCGCAAAGCTTCTTCTTTTCTTATTTTTCTTCTTTTTTTCCCCTTCCCGTCTCTCTGATTCATCTTTCTCCCCCTCTGTTTCCCTCTCTCACCCTCTGTTTCTCTATCTCTCTCTCAATTTATCTCTTTTGCTTTGTCTCTCATTTTCTCTCTCTGTCTCTCTATGCTTCTCTCTTTATCCCTCACTGTTTTCCCCTCTTGGTTTCTTTCTCCTTCACTCTCTCTCTCTCTCTCTCATTCCCCTTGTTTTCTCGCTTTCTCGTTGTTCTCCCCTGCTCTTTCCTTCCATTTTTCTTATTTTGCAGTTAGTTCTACCAAGAACCGGTTCAACCCAAACGGAACTGGTTCAGATTATCTCAATCGGTCTGAACCGGTCCATCTGATAAAACTGAACTGGACTGGTCTGAACCATTTGACCCAAAACTTTATCATTTGGCTTCTGGACCCGATATATTGTTTTTCGACCTCGCTTAGACCCATTTGCACCGTTTTAATTAAATTTCTATTTATATGATATTAAAAATGTGTTTATATTGATTTATTTGAAAATAATTTAGTGATTATATTTTTGGATTTCAGGTCATTAATTGTTTAGTTCATTCTTCTGCTTCAGGTAAGTGAACTTATATTGTAATATGACCCATGTGTGATAAATGTATATGCTTTGAGTAAGTGAATTTGCATAGTATTGTGACCCATGTGTGATAAATGTAAGTGAATTTACATCTTAATGTGACTCATGTGTGATAAATGTCTATGCTTTGCGTAAGTGAATTTGCATCGTAATGTGACCCATGTGTGATAAATGTCTATGCTTTCTGCAAGGGAATTTCCATCATAGTAATGTGACGCACGTGTGATAAATGTAATATGTGTTATTCTTATCAGCTTTAATTGTCTATAAATATGTTATGTTCATATATATGTTTTGTGTAAATTGACTTATATAATGATGTGACTCTAATATTATAATTGTATCATGTATTTATTATCAGTTTAACCATTTTTCAATAATTATTATATTTCATTAACACTTTGGTAATTGTTTATTATTGGATTATTAATTTGATTATCATAAGATAAAGATTTGGGTATGACTGACTTTATATTAGTATGTTGTCATGTTTGATTATGTTACATGTATCAGTATGCATTATATGATTAATTATTATCATACGTTGGACTCTAAAGTTATGAAGTTAATTCAGTCAAGTGATAATTAAGCAAGATATGAACTTAAGCACGACCTTAGTTAACAAGAAATCAGGACTGTTTACGTTTTGTTCTGTTATACGAAAGTAGTGTCATCTGTTCATGCTTTCGTCACACATAGGGTGTCATAAGTTTATGTTTTGGTCATACATTGAGTGTCATCTGTAAATATTTTCTGTCATTTATGAGGTGCCATCTATTCATATTTTTCGTCACCTATGAGTGCCATATGTTCTGTCCCCCAATGTGTGTCATCTGTTTCGTCGCCCAATTTTTCATGATGTGTTTCAGTTAACGTGTCATCAGTTCTGATTAGGTTGTTAACTAGGGGATATGCCAAGACAATGTATGAATAAGTTTGTTATATGATTATGTTTGAGACACGTCTTCTCTACGTGTTATGTTAAGCCATGTCATGATCAAGTATGTTACTTTATTTCATTTATGATATATGTCAAGTTCAGTTATGTTATGTCATGATTGCATTTATGACATGTGGATGCATGTTATAATGTGAGTTTTCTTACTGGGTATTTTAAAATACTCATTCCCCCACAGTTGTTTATGATGCAGATGGTGATGGCGAGCAGTATGAGTGAGAGACTGTCATAACTAGTTGAATTAGAGGAGTTTATGTTTTCAGTTTATGAATTGATTTAAATCTTGGGAAAACGTTTGCTGTTTAACTCAGTAGTTTATTTTACGTTATGTTTTTCTACGAATTATGATTAGTGAAAGTTTCATGAATTATTGATTTCAAGTTTTGACTTTATTTCAGTTTTTTGAGATTTTATTAATTATGCATTTAGGACACTTTATCACTTCCACTATTTAATGATTAAGATTCTGATCATGGATAAGTTAATGCTTCCGTTATTTAAGGTCAATGTTTTTCTATCATGGGTAAATTAAGAATTTTAATTTAGAAATTTTCTCAATTAGGGTTTGTTTTGAATTGAGGATTTTAAATTTATGAAATTACACGTATGTTAAACCCTCAGGGATCGGGGCATTACAAAAGAAGTCGAGGAAAGAACTTCATAAAAGAAAAAAGTTGAGGAAAGAACTTCAGAAAAGAAAAGAAGCCGAGAAAAGAAATGCTGAGAAAAGAAAGGCAGAGCTGAGCAAAGAAAGCTGAGAAAAGTAAAGCTGAGAAAAGAAAGGCTGAGCTGAACAAAGAAAGCGGAGAAAAGAAAAGCTGAGAAAAGAAAGGCTGAGTTGAGTAAAGAAAAGCCGAGAAAAGAAAAGCTCAGTAAAGAAAAACTGAGTAAAGAAAAGCTTAATAAAGAAAAGGCCAAGTAAAGGAAGGCCGCGACTTCAACATTTTAGAACGGGAAGGTCAGGAGTAAAGGAAAAAGAAGCGTGTAAATGAAAGAAAAAGAGCGAATAATGGAAACCGAAAAGGAGAAAGGAGAAATTGGAAATAAAAAATGCAAAGCGGAGGAAAAGAAAGGAAATAGGAAAAACTTTATTGGTGAACTGATAATAAATCAAAACGAGGCCATGGTTCCACGGAAGGAGCCTAAGTCCTTAGAAATGTCTACGCGCGCTGTTCTCAGAAGAAAAGAAAAATGATGACATAATTCTTTATTTGAACCTAAGTCCTCCTCTCAAAAGAAAACGACAGCTGGTAATTTTTCTCTCAGAATGAAGATGGGCCATGGTTCTTTGTTTGAACCTAAGTACTTGAGGAAGCATGTATATCATAAGGAAATTAAAGTCCTATCCTTGGGAACATATTTCACAAAAGAATATAGTTATTCTCAAGAGAACTGAGAGCCAAAAGTTTTCTAAGTATTTAAGAACGGATATTGTTGAAAGCTTGAAGTCGGCATAGTACTAGATTTTGATCTCCAAATTTTGCTAAGTCATTGAATGGAGTACAACAAAAGGGAGTTCAATATAAGAAAAATAGTGCAAACAGAGTTATTTGTGTTGATCGAAGTAGAAGTACAAAGGGAAAATATGAAACGAGAGAAGGAAAAAGAAAATAAGGAAGCAGTATAAATTCTACCAACAAATACGGAACATCAAACTCAAAGTCATGCGATGCAATCATGAAACGGTACACTTCCTCCTTACTCACCTCAATAAATTATTATGTCATCGTTCTTGTACGAAATTCTTGATACAGATCTTAACGTACGAGAGAAGGAAAATGAAAAAAATGAAGAAGTGGGAAAAACTCTACCAATGAGTCCATTGTGAGAGGAACAAAAAGATGTAACAGCAAATGATGAATAAGTAATCATCATCGACATCAAACTGAGAAAAAAATTGCTCGACAACTGCAAAGCATTTGTGAACGGGAACAGAAAAATGTGATGGAAGAAAGAAAAGGAGAAGCCACCATTGACAACGGACAACTCACAAAAAAGGAAAATGAAAAGCTGAGATGCCGATGATCTGATAGTAAATCAAAACGGGGCCATGATTCCACAGAAGGAGCCTAAGTCCTTAGAAATGTCTGCGCATGCTGTTCTGAGAAGGAAATAAAAATGATGCCATGATTCTTTATTTGAATCTAAGTCATCCTCTCAAAATAAAATGACAGCTGGTAATTTCTTCTCTCAGAATGAAGATGGGCCATGATTTTTTGTTTGAACCTAAGTACTTGAGGAAGCATGTATATCATAAGGAAATTAAAGTCCTATCATCGGGAACATATTTAAAAAAAGAACATAGTTATTCTCAAGAGAACTGAGAGCCAAAAGTTTTCTAAGTATTTAAGAATGGATTTTGTTGAAAGCTTGAAGTCGGCATAGTACCAGATTTTGATCTCCAAATCTTGCTAAGTCATTGAATGGAGTACAACAAAAGGTAGTTCAAAAGAAGAAAAATTGTGCAAACAGAGTAATTCATGTTGATCGAAGCATAAGTACAAAGGGAAAATATGAAATGAGAGAAGGAAAAAGAAAATAAGGAAGCAGTATAAATTCTACCAACAAATACGGAAGGAACATCAAACTCAAACTCATGCGTTGGAATCATGAAACGGTACACTTCCTCCTTACTCACCTCAATAAATTATTATGTCATCGTTCTTGTACGAAATTCTTGATACAGATCTTAACGTACGAGAGAAGGAAAATGAAAAATGAAGAAATGAGAAAACTTTACCAATGAGTCCATTGTGAGATGAACAAAAAGATGTAACAGCAAATGATGAAGAAGTAATCATCATCGACATCAAACTGAGAAAAAAATTGCTCGACAAATGCAAAGCATTTGTGAACGGGAACAGAAAAATGTGATGGCAGAAAGAAAAGGAGAAACCACCACTGACAACGGACAACTCACAAAAAAAGGAAAACGAAAAGTTGAGATGTCGATGAATTGATAGTAAATCAAAACGGGGCCATGGTTCCACGGAAGGAGCCTAAGTCCTTAGAAATGTCTACGCGCGCTGTTCTCAGAAGGAAATAAAAATGATGTCATGATTCTTTATTTGAACCTAAGTCCTTCTCTAAAAAGAAAACGACAGTTGGTAATTTCTTCTCTCAGAATGAAGATGGGTCATGGTTCTTTGTTTGAACCTAAGTACTTGAGGAAACATGTATATCATAAGGAAATTAAAGTCCTATCCTGAGGAACATATTTCAAAAAAGAACATAGTTATTCTCAAGGAACTGAGAGCCAAAAGTTTTCTAAGTAGTTAAGAATGGATTTTGTTGAAAGCTTGAAGTCGGCATAGTACCAGATTTTGATCTTCAAATCTTGCTAAGTCATTGAATGGAGTACAACAAAAGGTAGTTCAATAGAAGAAAAATTGTGCAAACAGAGTAATTCATGTTGATCGAAGCAGAAGTACAAAGGGAAAATATGAAATGAGAGAAGGAAAAAGAAAATAAGGAAGCAGTATAAATTCTACCAACAAATACGGAAGGAACATCAAACTCAAACTCATGCGTTGGAATCATGAAACGGTACACTTCCTCCTTACTCACCTCAATAAATTATTATGTCATCGTTCTTGTACGAAATTCTTGATACAGATCTTAACGTACGAGAGAAGGAAAATGAAAAATGAAGAAATGAGAAAAACTTTACCAATGAGTCCATTGTGAGATGAACAAAACGATGTAACAGCAAATGATGAAGAAGTAATCATCATCGACATCAAACTGAGAAAAAAATTGCTCGACAAATGCAAAGCATTTGTGAACGGGAACAGAAAAATGTGATGGCAGACGGAAAAGGAGAAACCACCACTGACAACGGACAACTCACAAAAAAAGGAAAACGAAAAGTTGAGATGTCAATGAATTGATAGTAAATCAAAACGGGGCCATGGTTCCACGGAAGGAGCCTAAGTCCTTAGAAATGTCTACGCGCGCTGTTCTCAGAAGGAAATAAAAATGATGTCATGATTCTTTATTTGAACCTAAGTCCTTCTCTAAAAAGAAAACGACAGTTGGTAATTTCTTCTCTCAGAATGAAGATGGGTCATGGTTCTTTGTTTGAACCTAAGTACTTGAGGAAACATGTATATCATAAGGAAATTAAAGTCCTACCCTGAGGAACATATTTCGAAAAAGAACATAGTTATTCTCAAGAGAACTGAGAGCCAAAAGTTTTCTAAGTAGTTAAGAATGGATTTTGTTGAAAGCTTGAAGTCGGCATAGTACCAGATTTTGATCTCCAAATCTTGCTAAGTCATTGAATGGAGTACAACAAAAGGTAGTTCAATAGAAGAAAAATTGTGCAAACAGAGTAATTCATGTTGATCGAAGCAGAAGTACAAAGGGAAAATATGAAATGAGAGAAGGAAAAAGAAAATAAGGAAGCAGTATAAATTCTACCAACAAATACGGAAGGAACATCAAACTCAAACTCATGCGTTGGAATCATGAAACGGTACACTTCCTCCTTACTCACCTCAATAAATTATTATGTCATCGTTCTTGTACGAAATTCTTGATACAGATCTTAACTTACGAGAGAAGGAAAATGAAAAATGAAGAAATGAGAAAAACTTTACCAATGAGTCCATTGTGAGATGAACAAAAAGATGTAACAACAAATGATGAAGAAGTAATCATCATCGACATCAAACTGAGAAAAAAATTGCTCGACAAATGCAAAGCATTTGTGAATGGGAACAGAAAAATGTGATGGCAGAAAGAAAAGGAGAAACCACCACTGACAACGGACAACTCACAAAAAAAGGAAAACGAAAAGTTGAGATGTCGATGAATTGATAGTAAATCAAAACGGGGCCATGGTTCCACGGAAGGAGCCTAAGTCCTTAGAAATGTCTACGCGCGCTGTTCTCAGAAGGAAATAAAAATGATGTCATGATTCTTTATTTGAACCTAAGTCCTTCTCTAAAAAGAAAACGACAGTTGGTAATTTCTTCTCTCAGAATGAAGATGGGTCATGGTTCTTTGTTTGAACCTAAGTACTTGAGGAAACATGTATATCATAAGGAAATTAAAGTCCTATCCTCGAGAACAGATTTCACAAAAGAACATAGTTATTCTCAAGAGAACTGAGAGTCATTGAATGAAGTACAACAAAAGGGAGTTAAATAGAAGGAAAATTGTGCGAATAGAGTAATTCATGTTGATAAAAGCAGAAGTACAAAGGGAAAATATGAAACGAGAGAAGGAAAAAGAAAATAAGGAAGCAATATAAACTTTACCAACAAATATGGAACATTAAACTCAAACTCATGCGATGCAATAATGAAACGGTACACTTCCTCCTTACTCACCTCAATAAATTATTATGTTATCGTTATTGTATGAAATTCTTGTTACAGATCTAAACGTACGAGAGAAGGAAAATGAAAAGTGAAGAAATGGGAAAAACTATACCAATGAGTCCATTGTGAGAGGAACAAAAAGATGTAACAGCAAATGATGAAGAAGTAATCATCATCGACATCAAACTAAGAAAAAAATTGCTCGACAACTGCAAAGCATATGTGAACGGGAACATAAAAATGTGATGGAAGAAAGAAAAGGAGAAACGACCACTGACAACGGATAACTCACAAAAAAAGGAAAACGAAAAACTGAGAAGTCCATAACAGCTTCAAGAGCTGAGCCTAGACCAGAAGGCAGAGTTGAGCTCAGTTGAGAAAACTCAAAAGTAAAAGCTTCAAAAGTTGAATCTAGACCAGAAGGTAAAGCTAAACCTAGACCAGAAGGTAAAGTTGAGCCCATACTAGAAGGTAGAGCAGAGCTCAAACCAGAAAGCTCAGAAGTTCATGATGTGAAAGTTTTAGAAGCTGAACTCAGACCAGAAAGCTCAAACTCGAACGCCAAGAGCTTTGGCATTTCAGAAAAGAAAAGGTCAGAACTTCAAAAATTAAGGAAAGAACTTCAGAGCATAAATTCTTATCTAAAGATTATTACTTCACTTTAAGTTAGAGAAGTAATACATATGGACGTCTATGAGGTCCCATTAAATCTAGTGTTGATGATCGAGGAATCAAATCATTACACCTGAATGAAGAGAGACTTCATCAAGTGTAATTGGGGTAAATGAAAAAGAATAATTCTCGGTGTTAGACCATATCAGCGGAGAAGAAAAATAATTAAAGCAAATGCCACAGAAACATTATGAGAATAGTTGAATTTGCCATGTTGGCAGATCTGAAGAAGCTGATCTGGAGCTACTCGCCTAACCAAGATAGTTGAAGTATAAAAGTCACATAGGAAGTCCAAAAGCCAGAGAAGTCAATTGAGGGAGTCATCACCATGGGAAAGCTAGTAGCAATCACTACAACCATCAGATTCACCACACTACACCAAATGATTCAAATTTAAAAAGTTGTTAATACTGATAAGTAAGATGTATATGCAAAATTTGATATGACACATGGCGAGATCTAGACCAAAGACACAATCGAAGAGAAGATAGAGCGAGAACCATAGGATCAACTAGGCGGTTATGAAGAACAAACCAATCATACAAAAGTACATGGATAAAGAAAATCTAATCAAGACCATTGGATTGATCAGACGGTCAAGATTTACTAAGTTGTTAATGATGATAAGCTGGATCTTAGGAAATATTTTATTGATCCTATTTTTAGATAAAATTAGATAAGTTGTATCAGATTCTATGTAATCGATTAAAAGCCTATAAATAAAGGCAAGATGTAACTCCAAACCCAACACAACAACGCTCAACACGCATAATGAAATACTGCCAAAGACTCCCCGTGATTTTTCTTCCCTTTAAGAGTTTCTCACGTAAATCATGGGGTCTTTATTCTATCATTCTCTCTCTTAATTATTCTTTATATTTTTATTTTATGATGTAGGGAATTCACGATCAATTTTCAAAGATCATGAATTTTTTCCTTTATACAGTGAACATGCCACAAGACCTAGCAACTGACCAGAAGAGTCCACGAAATGTAATCATGTCTTTGACAAACTATTCTCTTAAGATAGATTGCAAGGGAAGCCTCAGCCCACATTCCAAGACAGCTGAAAAGATTTTGGCCAGACTCGTTGAAGAGATAAATACTTTAGATATTTAAACCACCGCACTTGAGCTTTTAGGAGAGCCGTTGAAGAGATCCCATGATTTATTGGTTTTAAGCGCTGGATATAGACTAATGCTATCAATGTTGTACCATGCACGTCTGACATGTCCTCTACGATTCATAGTGCCTTTTCGAGCTACGTCATTGCCAATCTACCACTTGACTCATAAGGTACTATGATACAACGATGGAATTTTGCGTGCCTAGGAGCTGTAAATTCAAAATTTCAGAAACCGCCTTAGAGTTGCTCAAGTATTAGGACATGGTTCTCTCTTCTCTTTCCTAGTCAGCCTATTCTTGGTGGCTCCACTCTTTTCTGGCCATTTGACAACTCCTCATTGCTATAAGGTGTTAAAATATATTAGAGAGGATATTCTCTATGGATTGTTGTAATTGGTCCAAGGGATATCTCTAGTAACTGTATTCACTGTTGGACCAGAATCTATTGCCGACTCCTCCTGGTACGTTGACAATGGAGCAAACAATCATGTAACACATGACTTCAGCAACCTGAGCATTGCTTCTGAGTACACAAGTCCAGACATGCTTGCAGTTGGTAATGGTAACCTCTTTCCCATAACTCATATAGGTTCCTCACTTCTAAAAAAAATCACGCACCACTTAAACTGAAATCTGTCTTGTGTGCTCTCAAAATAACAAAGAACATTGTGAGTGTGTCTAGACTGACTAGAGATAATAATGTGTTCTTAGAGTTTCATGATACATTTTGCTTTGTGAAGGACAAGGAAACATAGAGAGTTCTTCTTCAAGGGATGCCTAAGGATGGGTTATACCAGTTGAAGTTGCCTGCTGACAAGAAGATTGCTGTTTTGGCGTGCACTTAGGCTTCCAAGTTCCCTTCGATTTACCCTGTTTGCCCTAGTCTAAATGTCACTAGGTCTATAAATAAAATGTACTCAATGAGTGATAGCTCTTGGTTGTTTTTCAATAACAAGATTTGTACTCCTGTTACCTATTTAGTGAATACAATTACTGTTCCTTTTACCTTTATTGTAAGTCTCAGTCTAACTTAATTGTTCAATTATGGCATATGAGATTAGGTCACCCTTCTCTCAGGGTGTTAAACGATGTTGCGAATCATCTTAACACTACTCTTCACACATTGAAACACTTCTTATGTGATGCCTGCAAACTTGGAAAAATCCATGCCCTACCCTTTCCTCTCTTCCAAACTGTCACCATACAGCCCCTAGAGCTTATTTATACAAACATTTGGGGACCTACTGCCACCACCTCCAGGGAAAGGTTTTAAATATTACATACACCTTATTGATGTTTTTTAGCAAGTTCACTTGAAATTATCCTGTTAAACTCAAGTCTCAGGCTCTTGATACCTTCATTATGTTTCAAGCTATGGTTGAAAAATAATTGAATCTACCTATAAAAACTGTCTAAATTGACTGGGGTGGTGAATATAGACCATTCAAACCTTATCTTGAGTCTAAGGGATTAATAGTTAGGCACCCTTGCCCCTACGTTCACCAGCAAAATGGGAATGCTGAGAGAAAACATTGGTAAATCACTAAAACTGGTCTAACCTTACTTGCTCAAGCATCTTTCCCACTTAAATTCTGGTGGGATGCCTTTCAATGCTCCACATACCTCATAAACAGGCTTCCAACTCCAACCTTAGCTCACAAATCACAATTTGAAGTTTTGTTTAAATAGAAACCAAACTATAAAACTTTGAGATTGTTTAGTTGTTCATGTACCCTTATCTTAGACCATATAATACCCATAAACTTCAATTCAGGACCTCTCTCTGTCTTTCTAGGTTATTCACCTACTCATAAGGGGTAAAAGTGTCTCCATAGCTCAGGAAGAGTTTGCATCTCTAGGCATGTTTTGTTTAATGAATCTGAGTTTCCTTTCACATTCCCGTTAACTTTCACTCATTCTCTGCACAAAACACCTATTGTCACTTGTTCAACTATACTCTTACCTTTTTTACCTTTACCAAGTGCAAGTCAAGCTGCATCTTTTCTGTCATAAGGTACTAATCAATAAGAAGCTCATCCTCAGGCATCCAATGATGTAAGTCTCCCTCAGTCTCCCTCTTTACCTACTTCTACCTCTAGTATACCTAGTCTTGTTATTGATCCTATTGTTTCTACACATAGATTCAGTCCTCCTGATATATCTCATGCTCTGTCAATACCTTTAACAATTGAAGCTCCACCTCAGCCTATCCCCTAAGCCCCTTACCTTGGTTCCCAACCCCTTACTGTCTTCCCGCCCTATGACTACCAAAACTAAGAGTGGCTCTCTCAAACCTAAACTCTATCTCAGTACCAAACATCCTATCCCACCCTCCTCTATCCCTTCCGAACCAATATTAACTAAGCAAGCCCTTTCGGATCATATGTGGTTAAAAGCAATACAAGAGGAATATCATGCTCTTATGAAGATTGACACTAGGGATTTAGTTCCTAGTTCTGCTTCTATGAATCTCATAGGGAATAAATGGTTCTATATAGTCAAATTAAATGCTGATGGCTTAGTGGATAGGTTGAAAGCCAAATTAGTGTCTAAGATTTTTCATCTGAACCCAGGCATTGATTACGATGAGACCTTTAGCCATGTGGTAAAGTACAATACTATTAGGACTGTCCTTACACTGGCTCTCACTTTCAATTAGCTAGTTAGATAACTTGACATCAATAATGCCTTCTTCAATGATGTTCTTGAGGAAACAACTTTAATGAAGCAGCCAGAACGCTTCAGATCACACCAAACTAGACCATGTTTGTAGACTGAATAAGGCTCTTTATGGGCTGAAAAAACCCTAGGGCCTGATTTAATAGGCTGAGACATACTCTTTTACAGTGGGAGTTTGTACATGCTAAATCAGATGCCTCTCTGTTCACTTTAAAACAAGGATCCTCTTCGCTTTATATTTTGATCTATGTTGATGATATACTAGTGACGGACAACAATATCTCTCTGATACATCATTTCACTACAAACCTTCATAATGAGTTTGCTCTCAAAGATCTTGGACCACTGCACTTCTTTTTGGGCATTCAGGTTACTAGGAGAGCTTCTGCAATAAACCTATCTCAATCTAAGTATATCACTGATCTTCTTAGAAGAACCAAAATGGATGGGGACAAACCTAGCACTACTCTTGCTAGCACATCTACTAAACTCCCTCTTCATGGTGGAGATCCTTTTCATAATATCACATTTTTCAGGAGTACCATTGGTCCTCTTCAATACCTCACATTGACAAGACCATAAATCTATTTCATTTTCAACAGGTTAAGCCAGTTTCTTCACCAACCGACAACAGTGCATTGGCAAGCATGTAAAAGAGTACTTAGGTACCTCAAAGGCACCATTTCAGAAGGCCTAACCCTGCTTCCTGCTTCTACTCCTTACTTGTAGGCCTACTTTGATGCATATTAGACAAGCAATCCTAATGATAGGAAGAGTACATGTGGGTATGCTATTTACCTTGTCCACCCTCATCTCTTGGTCATCTAATAGAACTTGGTATCTAGATGAAGCATAGAGAGTGGGTATAGGGCTTTAGCAAATACTACAGCTGAATTACTTTGGTTGAAATCTCTTCTACTTGAGCTTCACATGTCTCCTTCACTTCCTGTAACTATCTGGTGTGACAACCTTGGAGTTGCTGCTCTTGCGTCTAATCCCATCATTCATGTACGATCGAAGCACATTGAGATTGATTAACACTTTATCTGAGATAAGGTTTTATCCAAGTTCTTGTAGATGCTTTATGTCCCTTCTCATGATCAAACAACTGACATTCTCACCAAAATTCTCACAAAGGATAGATATCACTTTCTCAAGGACAAACGCACTCTCACAAAAAGCTCCTACTTCAAGCCAAAAGTGGTTGAATACCCCTTTTACCTTGAGGGGGATATTAGGACATGGTTCTCTATTCTCTTTCCTAGTTAGCTTATTCTTGGTGACTCCACTCTTCTCAAGCCATTTGGCAGCTTCTCATTGCTACAAGGTGTTAAAATATGTTAGGGATGATATTCTTTATGGCTTGCTGTAATTGGTCCAATGGGCATCTCTACTAACTATTTTTTATTCCCTCTTCATCTTTTCTATTATATCTTAACCTTTTTTACAGCCTCCATGTGAGAGAGCTTATAATAGATAATTAATGAGTTTTTAATACATCAACTACTAAGCTTCGTACAATAATATTTTTTTTATTATTCTCTCATCTAAATCTCATACTTTACATCAAGAAGTATTTGTGAGTGACAAAGCAAACAATCACCAAATTGAAAATGGCTAAGTACCTTCAGCCTAGCCTATTAGTTCTACTCGATGACTGGGGGCAACTATATATTGTGGGTGTTTCTTAACAGATTTCAAATGAGCTACATATATTAGGGGCACTAGAAACGATAGACCTAGTTTGGTTAACCAGGTCAGGTTTGGGATTACAAGTTCACCCCATATGCAAGGTCTGAAGAAGACCATCGGTTGGTCAGTTTAGTTTGTTTGTGAGATATTTGTGGTTCCACAGCTCGAGAACACTAAGTCGATCTCCACATGCTATATCAGCCTAATCATTACCACCAAGAAAATGTTTCACGTGCCAGCCAATTATTGGACATTCATCATACTTGTCCCAATAGTTGCCCGCCATGCAGAAGCACCTCCTTATATCAACTCGGAGAAAATCACATTTAATACCGATTCTCTTTAAAACAATTAAGCACAAGCGAATAATTTCAAGCTTCTTAAACAAGTCTTCCAAGTTTTCTCTCCTCTATTTAATTCCCTATTTCAAGTTTTAGAGAGGTAAGTCCAGTTCGGTCTTAAAGGAAGTATACCAAATTTCATACAAATGCTTATTTAGGAATTATAGACTCCATGGGAAGGTAAACAACCCAATGGTGTTAACTTGTAGTTGAATTCTGTGCGCACTTTATGTACATGAACTTCAAGCCACTAAACACATGTCATGTGTACTCTCTAATTTTGGGCATCAACAAAATGTATTTTGTTGTTACTTAGATTTAGAATAATGCATTTAAACATATGACGCAAGAACTATGTTCTTTAAAAAAATTGATAGAAAAATTTATGGAAAATAATAGGAGTCCGATAATTATTAGGAATATAACGTTTAACCCCTTTGATTTTGTCATATATTTGTGTATGTTTTCTGTTACTAGTAGATAAATACGTGCTTCACATATGTTAAACTAATATAAAATGAATGTTTGATTTGTTGTAATCTTAAATACATTAGTTTGTTTATAATCTTTAATTTGCATTATATAACATTGCACTTTGAATAGTATAGAAAATGATTTTATTCCATCAATTAATCATATTTTAGAACTACATATTTAGAGCGAGTTAATATATAATGTCTTTCTCTAAATTAATTTATATAAATCTTTCATGATCTTGATATCACAACTATTACAACATGTTTAATTTATAAATTTCTAAGAAAAATGATTATTGATTTAAAAAGAAAAATTCGTTGTATAAAAGATCTCGAATTTATCTTGATAGAGATTCATTCCTGACTTCATAACATTATATAACTATTTAGTTTTACTAACGATTTATAAACAAATTGTAATTAAATAGAAAATATAATTTTGTTATACGAATTAAATGAGAAAAAATTAAAATACCCAAATTGTATTATATTTTAGGAGGCTATAAAGAATAAAATGAGAAATCAAAAGTTTTTCCCCTTTAAGTCTCTTGTGATATAGTAAAGATTTGTGCTTGATTGTGCCCCATGTAAAATACAAGTTAAGTTACACGTGCGGTACACTTGGTATATACGTTTTTTATATTTTGATTGTTTCTCATACATTGTTCGTCTATTTAAATATATATTTAATAAAATAAATTTATTTGTACAAAAGTTAGAAATTAATATTTTTTATTTTTATAAATCTTACTCACCAAAATTTCTCAAAATAAGTTATTTATGTTAGAAGAACATACTCGCACATGCTAAGATATATTTTTAGTATATTATTTTTTAATTTTTTAACAAATAAACTAAAAACATATTTTTTAAATGATTGAATTTTCATAATATATTTATTAATGAACGAAGTAACTTAAAATATTATCCAATGTCTAAAATAAAATTTAAATTAAGAAGAAAAAAAGTAAAAAGTCTCATAAAGATATACTCTACTATGATGAGAAAAAAATGGACTAATAATAATGCACCATTAATTGACTCAAAAAGTAATTTAAATATTATAAAATTATGTGTGGATAAAGTTCACTGAAAATGATTATCAATATCATTCCACTTTTAATATATTAAAGTTATATGAAAATACAATGCTTCTTTTTCAAATAGGTAATGCCATATAAAACCTTCATGATCATGTAGTGTATATTTCATTAAATATAATGATTTGTCTAACATCCATCTATAATTAAGCTATGAAATCTAGAGGAGTAAATTGAAAAACATATGGAGCAGACAAGATTAGAATATTTTAAACAAATGAACATTAATTACTTAAAATGTTAATATACTGCCAGTACACTACTTACTAATCTGTCTCTTTATGTGTGTTATTTACTGAATTAATTCTCTATTAGAATGCTTTGAATTTCATAACACAACAAATAATAAGCCTGCCTAAGTCACGGGTAATATAAAGAGTTTATAATATACTTACTATCACTAAAGACAATTGTTTCTAGAATTAAATATGGAGTGTAACCTAACTAAGCAGATAAGTTAGCGCATATAAGTCTCTAAGAGAGGGTGCAGAGGCTTAATCATCATGATGTCTGATATGTGGATAGGATTGGTAAAGAAAGAAACAGAGGCCTAGTATGAGATTTCTTTCTTGTGGTATAGTACTTACCATTATGGTTGATCACTTGACATATTATAGAAGATCATATAAGATAGCATTTTACAATGCAATGTTTGATTAGGCTTTTATATATCTATATCTGTAGTATATATTAACGAGGTTAGAAGGAGATAATTTTTTTTGAACTTCTTTGTCCATTCAATTTTATCTACTTCCAGTTTAACTCTTATAACATTGAAGAATAATATATTTTCATACTTCTATATCCTACAAATTAGATCAAAATCACAGATTTACCTTATATCTATACTTAATACTATATTAAAAGGGAATACATGTGGATAAATTTTTTCTGATATCAAGGTCCAACTTAGTCAAGTCTAATTTAATTATTTTGAAGGGATTGTTGTCCTCAGGATGGAGCGATTTTTCTCTCTAGGTGAGAGGGTAGGGTCAGGGTTTGTCCCTGTAGTGGGGTACGGTTTTGTTTTTTTTTTTCTATCAATTTTAGGTGGTTGACCTAGGGTTTCATGCGCTCTCTATTTTCGTGGCCGTGGCTATGAAGGCAATCAATTATTTGTGCATTGCTCTTTCTTTGACCCAGGAGAAAGAAGATATTCTAGAAATATCAGTCACGCGTTTGGACAAATTGTTAGACCTAAATTTATTCCTAGTCTTCAAAGTTATGGCGAGGAGGTCAGTCAACAAAAATGCTTTGAAAAATCCTGTGGCGCAGATTTGGAAACCAGGGAAAGGAATGCAGATTAAAGACATAGGTAGCGATTTGTTTGTTACTCAGTTCAAACATCCATTGGTCCGGAAGAGAGTGATGCTCAATGAGCCTTGGCACTTCAACAAAGCGCTTATTCTGATAAGGGAGTTAGACGAGAGCAAACAACCATCAGAGTTGAGTATGCATAAGGTTAGTTTTTTGCTACAAGTTTTTAATCTCTCTTTAGCATTTATGATTGCCGACATGGGGAAGAACATTGGCAATACGATTGGAGAATTTATTGAAGTGGATGAGCACCCGGAAGGGGGGTGTTGGGGGCGTTATCTCAGAATTCGTTTAAAGCTTGATATCTAAAAACTCATAAGAAGGGGGATGAAGATTAAAGGAAGTGGTTCAACTAGAGTTTTTTGGGTTGATTTTAAGTATGAGAGATTACCTGATTTCTGCTATCATTGTGGCTTGCTCTGCCATAATTCCAAAGAATGTTGTAGAGATGATGAGGAAGAAATGGAAGGGGTGTCTCTGAAAAAAAGTCAGTATGGAGTTTACCTTCGGGCGGGAGAAAACTTGGGTCAGAATTTGAAAACAGAAGGAATGAAAAGAGGTAGTGTTTCTCCGGGTAGTGGTTCGGTGATTGCTCAATGGAATGGAATAAGGAATGATCACAGTGGGAGGCAAGGGAGTCAAAGGCAGCAATTATTGCAAACTCTCAGCTTGGTTCCCATGTTAGAGAGAAAGCGAAGAAGGGATCAAAGGACATGGGGATTACGCGGATTCTGGAGAACGAAGGGATTAGAGGAGTCCTATTGGGGGGAGTTGGGGACTATACGAGGAAAGGTGAATTGATTCAACTGAATGTTATTGAGGCAGGTTTTCCAAATGGCCTATGGGCTTGGCAAAGGGAAACTGGGAGTGTGCGTTGAGGGGGAGAGCTCATCAGTATCGGTCCAAGAGGAAGCCGTGGGACTGGATAGGTTTCAAAACAAGTAGATCGAATTCAAAATTGGTTCCAGAAGGGGAAGAGGCAGAGGTTCCAGGGGAGGTAAAGGAATTAGTTCTGGAGTAAACAAAAAAAGGAGCATAACTCACCGGAAAGCCTTACAAGGTTCTCAGAAACATAAAGCCTCTTTGCTTATATCATCTGTTTTGAAAAAAAAATCTAAGATGGACATTTGTTCTGAGACTGAGTTTGTAGTTGAGGATGTGGTTGAGGGTTTAGTTGTTGTTGATGAATCACTTATGGACTCTATGTTCCCAACAACGGGTGCTGATGAGGGAACCCGCTGTGATCAATGAAGTTGTTGAGTTAGAATGCATGTGGTTTGGGAGGAGCTCATGCATTTAGAACTTTTCATCGTCTATAGCAAAGTAAGGGTCCATATATTATTTTTCTTTCTGAAACAAAGCTTGAGTCTAGTGCGATTGGTGATCTGAAGAGGAAGTTGGGTTTTGAAAATGGAATGTTAGTTGATAGAGTTGGTTTAAGAGGGGGCTTGCCCTTTTCTGGAGGAAGGAGGTGACAGTTTCTATTAACTCTTTTTCAGAGGAGCAGAATGATGCAAAGGTGCCTGTGGAAGGAAGGAGAATGTGGAGGTTTACAGGTTTCTATGGCAATCCGGTAACAAATCTCAAAACTTGCCCGTGGATTTTGCTCAAAAGTTTAGCTGGCTTGTTTGATGATTCAGGACAATTCTGAGAAGTTTGGGGGTCCCCTAAGCCGTCTGAACATACTGTAGAGTTTTGTGGGGAGGTGGAGAGTTGTGGTTTATCGGATCTGGGGTTCAATGCGCCAAAGTTTACGTGGGTCAACAATAGACAGGGTGATTAGTTTATCAAAGAAAGACTGTTTTAAAGGAGCTTGGGTTGAAGTTCTGGGGTACTTGATGTCAGATCACAGAGTGTTATTGGCTCATGTGGTGGACCATTTGGATCAGGATAAGGGGAGATCAAAAGGCAGATTCCATTTTGAAGCAAATTGGACCCGTGATGATGATAGCAATAGGGTGATTAGTAACGCATGGAACCGCCCTGTTAGTTCAAATCGTTTCAACTCTTTCAGAGCTAATATTGATGTTTGTGTGAGGGCTCTTCGATGATGGGGTCAGAACAAGTTCAGGAACAAGTCAAAGCATTTGTAGCAGAAGAGGAATGGATTGGATATTCTTAAAGAGCAAGGGTGGTCCATCAAAGCTAGGGAGGAAGCCTATTTGGTTCAAGCTGAGATCATTAGTTTGGAGAGTCAGAAAGAAGTCTTCTGGAAGCAAAGATCGCGTATGGATTGGTTGAAAGAAGGGGACAAAAATACAAAATTCTTCCATGCCAGGGTAGTCGAGCGTAAAAGGAGGAACACCATCAAAGGGATTTTTTATAAAGACAGTTTTTAGCATGAGGATCATGAGGACATTATTACAGCTATAGCAGATTACTTTGATAAGCTTTTCTTCTCAGTACACCCGTCAGAAGAAGATCTGGTTAGAGTCTTATGAGTATGCAACCTCTGAAGAGCCTTATTTTATATGGTTTTCTCATTCTTTTCTTTCAGAAGTATTGACATATTGTGGGGAATGAGACTACTCAGCTTTATCTAGAGTGCTTGAACGGCCAGGCATGTATGGAAGCTATAAATAAAACTATTATTCCTCTTATCCCGAAAGTGCAAGATTCTTCTTTTGTTTCTAACTTTAGGCCTATTAGTTTGTGTAACGTTGTTTACAAGCTTATTTCAAAGTCTATAGCTACTCGCCCGAAATATTTTCTTCCTTTTATAATCTCGAAGTCTCAAAGTGCTTTCTTAAAAGGTCATCAAATTTTTTATAACATTATGGTGGCTTTTGAAATGATTTTTCATCTCAACAAGAGGAAGTCCGGGAAGGTGGGTTTTTCGGCTATGAAGTTTAATATGAGTAAAGCTTACGATATGGTCAAATGGAGTTTTGTTAGGGGTTTGATGGAGAAATTGGGTTTCAGCCAGAAGTGGATCTCTTTGATTATTCAGTGGATCTCTTTGATGTCCCACTCTTTCTCCGTAAATGGGGAACTCGCAAGGAATATTTCTCCCCAGAGAGGGCTTATCTACTTTGATTCGGGGAAGGGAATAAAAAGGAAGTTGGAAAGCCCTAGTATTTGCAGACGGGGACCCGAGATTTCCCACTTATTCTTTGTAGATGATAACATGATTTTTTGCAAAGTCAACAAAGCCAATTACACTTTTCTGAAGAGTTTACTGATAGATTACTCTTGGCTTCAGGTTATATGATCAATTTTGATAAATCTGTCATGGTTTTCTCCCCGAACACTTATCGGACCTTGAGATGCGATTCGACTGAGGTTATGGTTATTAAGTATGCCCCTTGTCATGATAAATATTTGGGCCTCCCTTTGATGGTGGGAGCTGGGAAAAGATAACTTTTTGGTTCAATTGTGTCTAAGGCGAAAAACATGATGAATGGTTGGAGGGAGAAGTAGTTTTCGGTTGGAGGAAAAAAGGTTTTGATTAAGGCAGTTATCCAGTCTTTACCCACCTATGCTATGAATGTCTTCAGACTCCCTTCGATTCTCTGTAAAGATTTGAGTGCTGCTGTGGCCAGGTTCTGGTGGGGCTCATCGGACCATAACAGGAAGATTCATTGGTTGGCTTGGGAGAAGATATGTAGACATGAATATGAAGGAGGTTTGGGTTTTAAATCTCTAGAGTTGTTCAATCAAGCTCTGCTGGCTAAACAAGTTTAGTGAATCATGAACAATCAACAATCCTTGGTCTTTCGGGTTCTTCAAAGTTATTACTTTCCAAACAACTCGATTCTTGATTGTGAGCTTAAACAAGGGTGTTCTTTTATTTGGAGGAGTTTGTTGTGGGGGAGAGATATCATCAGAAAAGGCGCCAGGTGGAGGATCGGTAATGTGAAATCTGTGAGGGTCTTTAGTGATCCGTGCACTCCTAAACCTTCCTCTTTTCGTATGGTTACCCATAATGAAGCTGATCAATATCTTCATGTGGTTAATCTTATAAGCAATGAGAAGTGGGATTTGGGGAAAATTGATCAATTTTTGCTCCCTATTGACAGGGAGTCCATTTTAGCTATTCCTATTCATAAAACAGAAGTGGAGGACTCACTTATGTGGCACTTTGGTAGGAAGGGAGTTTACTTGGTTATAAGTGGGTATTCGATCACCCTTTATTCTCTTGATAAGGGAAGGTCGTCTACGGCTTCCCCTATTGGTTCTTTGTGAAAAAAAAGTTTGGAATTTAACCATTCCAAATAAAGCTAAAATCTTTATATGGAGAGCAACCAATGATTTTATTCTCTTAAGGCTCAATCTTGCTCGTTGGAAAATCAAGGTGGATAGTAGGTGCTCTGTTTGCGGTAGAGTGGATTCAACCGTTCACACCTTGTACGTTTTCCCTTCTTCTGCTAAGGTTTGGGATTTTGAGGATATCTCTCCTAATGCTCCAAAGTCGAGTCAGAGGTGGCCTATCATGGAATTTGTCTTAAACTTTTGTGTGGATCTACCTCATTTATCTTTATTCAGGTTTGCTATGGTGTGCTGGGGGATTTGGTCCTTCCATAACATGCAGCCCACACTAATTTTCTCTCTTTTTCTTGAATTCCTTCTTGGGTTGATAATTTTTTGATTGACTTTGATGCTACATATAGGTGAAATTCCCACCAATCCACTTCCCCTGGTAGGGCGTCTATCTCTTGGGCTCGTCCAGGAAGAGAGGGACTGCAGATGGATTTTGATGGAGCAGTGAGCTTGGTTACTAGTGTCTTAAGGGTTTTTTTTTTCCAAAACATTGATGGTAGGTGGTGTTTGCTTTTGCTATTAATTTTCCGAGGTATCTTTCTCCTATTTTGACCAAAGCTTTGGCTTTAAGGGATGGGTTGTCTTTTGCAGTTTCTGAAAATTAGCAAGTGTTAAGGTTTTTTCGGAGTGTTTGAAGCTGATTGAGAGTCTTGGTTCTAAGGTCGAGGATGTTTCTTAGTTGGGTGGCATGTTGGACGACTGTCGAATTCTCCTTTCAGATTTAAACCATCCGCGGCTGGCTCATAACCACCATTCAACAAATGAGGTTGCCCACCATCTTGCTCATTGGAGCTTGGGTATTTCAGGTTCACGTTGTTGGTCGTTTGCTTGCCCTCCTTATATTGTGGATTCGTTTGGTCGGATTTGTTGTAGTTTCTTTAGATCCTTTTCTAGTTGCAAAAAAAAGTCAAGTCTAATTTCAAATTTATTCATACGATACTAAAAGACGTTAATAAGTTTTTCAATTTAATCCTTAGTTTTATTTAAGCCCTAGATGAAGCACAAACTAAATTAAATTAATTAGCTTAGGACATTAATATATAAAGATATCGAACAGTATAAGTTAAAAGTACAAAAAGACTTATTCTAATTATTGAAGAGTTTACGGTAAAGAAAATATAAGAAGAAGAAGAAGAAAAGAAGAAGTAGACAAAAGAAGATAGCAAGAAAGATGAAAGAGACTTAAAAGATGGCGTCAATTGATTTCATTAATAGTATATTGATGCCTTATATAATACGTAGAGGAGTTAGTTAAACTAAACTGTCAAAGACACTTAAAAATGAAAAACTAAACTAAGTACAAGTAGAACCTTAACCAATGTAAAAGGTCAAGAAGCTTAAGCAATATACACTGTCAAAGTTCCTAGACAGTTACAGAATACTCTTAACATCCCCTCAAACTCATGCTCTTAGGATAAGACATGAGTTTGTTTCAAAGGAAAAGAAATCTAGGAGTAGATAGAGGTTTAATGAACATATCACCAAGCTTCACACAAAAATCCTTCTTCCCAACCATTTCTCTTATAAAGTGGGAGTCAATTTTCTCATGTTTTGTTATGAAATGAAAAACTGGATTAGAAGCTAAGGTTATAGCTGAGGTATTGCCAAACTAAAGGGTCGGGGGTGACTTGATAAAAGCATGAAGATCACATAATTCTTAGCCAAGCAAGTTCTATAGAAATGTTTGTCAAAGCCTTATATTCTACTTTTGTTTAAGACCTTACAACCGTTGGTTGTTTCTTGACACTTCAAAGATGGGGCAATACCTCAGTTAAGGGTATAACTGAGGTATTGTCACACCAAAGGGCAGGAGGTGCCTTGAGAAAAACATGAAGATTATATAATTCTTAGCCAAGCAAGTTCTTCAGAAGATTTTACTAAAGCCTTATATTCTGCTTCTGTTTAAGACCTTGCAATTGTGGGTTGTTTCTTTGCACTTTAAAGATGTGATTGGATCGAAGAAAAAAATAACAAAACAATGGTAGATCTTTTATCTAAAGGACTCTTGCCCAATATGCATCTGTGATGCATGCAAATGTATTTGGTCAAATCTAAACCATGTACCACTACTTAATGTACCAAATATGTCTCAAAATCTTTTTGACAGCAAAAACGTGAGTTGTAGTAGGAGTATGCATAAACTAGCACATTTTATTCATAGCAAAAGATTTATCAAGCCTAATGAATGTAAATAATAAAGTGTTCTAACTTAACTTCTATATAATTTATATCAGATAGAGGTGAACCATTAGGTGAATACAATGAAGACATGGTTGAGCAAGCTGAAATGCAGGGCTTTGCTGATATCATACCAGCTATAAGAAGAATGTCTCTAGCATACTTTTGTTGGTTGACGACAAAAATACTTTATCCAGAATAATGAATTTTAAGCCTTAAGAAGTATTTTAACTGTCCAAGATCTATTATTTCAAACTAGTGCTGTAAAAACCAATAACTTGCTCTACATTAGATGAATCTATACCAGTGAGTATAATATCATCTACATATAAAAACAGGTATGTAATTAAGGTGTCAACTAATCTCACAAATAGAAAAGTACTAGATAAAGATCATATGATGCGTAGAATAGCCCAATTAGTTGTGAACCTTTCAAGGAACATGTTTCAATCCATATAGTGACATATTGAGCTTGCAGACATGATTTGGATATATTTTTAAATTCTAATTATCTTACACACGATCCAAATTGTGCTGCTAAGAAGAGAATGATCCTCACCATTAACTTTTTACTACATGATTGAATGTTTCTTCAAAATCAAGTCCATCTTCTGGATGAAATCTTTTTGCTACAAATCTAGCTTTATACTTGCAATAGAGCCATTAGGATGATATTTAAGCCTATAAACCCATTTGCATCCAACTAAGTTCTTATTTGGTGGAAGTGGAACTAATGACAGACTATTTTAGGATGATAATGCATTGTATTCTTCTTCCATAGCTATAGTCTAGTGTAGACATTTTGAAGCTACAAAATGTGTGGTACGTTTTAGAAGTGATGACACAGGTAAGGAAGAAGCCTGAAGTGATTTTTTTAGAGATTCCTATAAACCTAGTTTGCATAAGATGTGAGTTTAAGGAAAAAGGTAAGACAAAGGTTGAACTAGGTTCATAATTAATAGGTAAATATTATTCCGTTAAATTATGAGTAACTGTGTTATAATTTTGGGTCTCGATGAGCTGTCAGAGAGTTATTTAGTTTCTCCGAGATCGGGTGCTCTAGTGAAGCTTCTAGGTCGTGATGATGCAAGCCTGTGAGTGCTTTTCTATACCAGCGATGATGGGAAGGAAGAGGGAGGGATGAGTATTTTTGTATTAAAAAAATTGCTGTTGGTTTTAACTATTTAATTTAAGGAATGATATTTTTTACAGTTTTTTCAAACTAGGTAGGTATAAAAATATAAAAAAGAAAATTTAAGAGTATATTTTATATTTTCATCAAAATGCAGTGGTGTATTTTATATATTAGTCAAGATTGAATGAGCCTTCAGAATGGAAGTAATTTGATACTTTCAAAATATAAAATTGGTAGAATCTAGCCTTATGGAGATTAGATTGCATTTGTTGTTGCAGAGATGAAAAATTGGGGATGAATTTGAGATTTTTGTAGGATCATTTGCTACTATTTGATGTTTGTCTTGGGCTAGTTCTATTACCATGAAAAGTTTGGTAGAATATAATCTTATAGAGATTAGATTGCATATGTTGGAGAGAAGAAAATTGGGGATTGTATTTGAGATTTTGTTCTAGGATCCCTTGCTATTATTTTGATGTTTGTCTTAGGCTAGCTCTGATACCATGAAGGGTTTATTGTAAAGATTATATAAGATGAAGAAAATAAAAAGAGAAGTAGACGGAATAAGATAGTAAGAAAGAACAAAGAGACTTGAAAGATAATCTCGACTGATTTTATTTATAGTTAATTGGTGCTTTATATAATTCATAGAGGAGTTAGTTAACTTAAATTGTCTAAGACAATTAGAAACAATAAAACTAAACTAAGTAGAAGCTTAACTAATGTGCATTGTGAAGAAGCTTAAGCAATGTTTATTGTCAAGACTATTAGACAGTTACACAACACACTTACAATTGTATAATTCACTATCATTACTTGATTTTACATGCAACCAAAACTGGTTATTTTTTATTTTATTTTTGTATTATATTTAGTCAGAGACTATCACATGCAAAGCCAAAACCAAAACTAGTTTATAATAAATAGCAAACCTTTGAGTTCTTAGATAGACTTATTGTCTTTTTGCTATACAAGTTTTGGAAGGTAGATACATTTCATCAATAGAAATAGCCAATTTGGAAGGGAGAAATTAGGGCAATAAATAATGTGATAGGGGACATGTTGCCCCCTCCAATGTCTCTTTCACAATAATTAGTGATTAGCGCTGAACAAGAGGCAAAAAGAGGAAAAAAGCAATACTGAAATATTAGTGATTGATAGACGACAAAAGGGAAGACGTTATCCTATAAAGATTTCATTTGGTCACAATATTAATGTCCTTCACGTAAATTGTTTTTGTATTTCATTATTGAAAATAATATTGTTCTCCGGAGAGGCACGTAAATTGTTTTTGTATTTCATTATTGATTTTTTTTACGTGGTCCTATCTATCTTTATCAACTCATCTTTATAAAGTTGAAAAGTTTCAGTCATATGAGTTAGGTAATTTGTTTGTACTATAAATCCTCCACTCTACTTGGCTTAGTTAAAAATGAATTAAAAAAGGTTTCTCTAGAAACAATGAAATATTATATATTTGGTGGTTTTAATGGAAAATGAAAACAATTTAAGAGAGAATGTCTTGTAATAATTTTTTTCAAAGAAAATTATATGGATATCAAGAGTTGAGAATAATTAGCTTAGAAAAGACGCGAGAGTAATGAAAACGTAAATTTAAAAACA
Source organism: Datisca glomerata (assembly GCA_003255025.1). Taxonomy (NCBI): domain Eukaryota; kingdom Viridiplantae; phylum Streptophyta; class Magnoliopsida; order Cucurbitales; family Datiscaceae; genus Datisca; species Datisca glomerata. The sequence goes on along the minus strand of QANY01007613.1, from coordinate 2,260,564 downwards.
CAATTTTTTTTGTTAAGTTTTAAATTTTTACTGACTTATTAATAATTAATAAGCTAGTAACCTATAAATAAAAAATATTATAATGAGTGATACAACTTCAAAATATAAACGATTAACACATTAATTAATAAACTAAAATTTAGTATAGATCTTACTCAGGATAAGAAAATTATGAAAAGAATAACGAGCTACAACTTCTAAATGGACAACTAAGCGATTCTTATGTTAGAAATTACATTCCGGAATCTTGAAGAAGTCTCTAAGCAAACTAAGCAAGAGTGGGTTCAAGTCCATAGGAAGGGTAAGGAGCATCTTGAAGAACCTCATGTTGATATTCCAGAATCTTCAATCTCTATGCTTCCTTTATACTTGTCTGAAAACATTCACTCTATGAAAAATGGCATAATAATGATAAAATAACACATCAAACTTAAGATGAGGTAAATTAGTTTATACAAAAAATAAAAAGGGGAATAAAAAGAAAAGATCATGATGAGTGTATGATGCTGAGTGTATGATGCTGGTGTATTAGCTTTGCTATGTAACAATAGAGATTCAATTGTTATTTTGAAGGATGTTGGAAACCCTTAAACATTAACTTCACCAAAGCTAATATTACTGTGACCAACCAATTGTACTCTACCTCACCTCAAGAAAAAAGATGAAAATTAATCCTTCATTTGTTAATTTCAAGACCATTTTTTGTACCTAATTCACCATCAATAGGGTAAATGGTCCATGCTTCGCATATTTATCAATTCCACCAACTCAGTGTACTAGAAGTCCTTATAGTTTAGTCGTTTGACCAATGAGAAAAGCATTCATTTCGTTAAGAATTTTATGTATTCATGTAAAATCTAATTACAACAGTGATTTAGATGTTGTATTAACAACTAAAATTATGTAAATCATTAACACTAAGTTTGGGAGTACTTAACAGAATTTTCATGTTAATAAAAGATTTACAATATTCTAACTTTTCATTATAAAACAGAAATACATTAAAGGTCCTTACTACCAAAATACCAAAAATAGCCTAAATAAGTAAGTTTATATAGATAACCCTTCTCCATTATCATTATTTTTATTTATTTGACGAAATATTTTATAGATTTAATAACAATTATTTCTTTGTAAATTCTTATGAAATTTTATGTTTAGTTTTCATCATGAACATAAGAGTTATGTTTGTTTGTCATATATTTAATTACGATTAATTATTTTACTTTTTTTTCATTTTGTGAGTTTTCTTTAGATTTTAACACTTATTAAAGTACCAGTCAAAATATTGTGTGAGAAAATTCAATAAGTTTCAGTTGGAGGTAAAAAAATATACATGTTTTCCAATTATGTTAGACATTCATAATAATATCAACCTTTATCAAACTATTTTTCTTTCCATTTTAGCAAAAAAACATATCTTCAACATTTTATTTTTTTTATCAGAAACATGAAGTTTTATTGCAGATCAGGGAGCTCTAAAGCCTCCAAATACAGCCTTAGAGTTGAGGAGATTACATATGTAAGAAGGAAGGGAGCAAACATCCAATATCACAGTCCTGACCGAAGCTAGATCTACCAATGGTATGAGCAACTTGATTTATGTTTCTCCCAACCCATCCATAGAGACAGTATGTATCAAACACATTCATATGAAGCTTAATGTCATCTACCAAATTAGTAAATCTCCAATCATAACATATGGAATTATTAAGCCAAGACACAACTAGCTTATTATCATATTCCAAGATATTATTCTTCCAATAGTTAAGCCAAGACACAACTAGCTTATTATCATATTCCAGCTACTTCTCCAGCCCAATCCTTCTCAGAACCCCAATAGATGCTTTTCTAAGAAAGTTACAAAAAGAAGTATCACAATTTATCTTAAACAACCAAAATCAAAAGGTTTCCAATGGTTTGCAACTACTCCAGGACCTTTAGAACTAGCATTATAAACACAACTGACATTATCATTTGCTCCAGACCAGAAATACCAAGCAACATTAATAGCTTTTCTAAGATATAGAGTAGGATCCGTCACAACTCCTTTAAAACAACTTCCCTTCTACTATTCCATATAAACCAGCAGATAAAAGCAGAATAAAGAAACCACTAACTAGTTACTATCAAGATGAGTAGAAAGTTTAGCAATTCTAACTTTATTCCAATTTCTAATGTCAATAGTAGCAATCCCAACACAATTAAGATGTAATCAGAAACACTCCATAATTTTATACTCCAATCACATTCAACATTCAATAGATTATGTCTTATTCAGAAAGGACATATCTCACTGTGTACTAGACCTCTCCTGAGAAGATTATGCCTTGTAGGGATGAAATCATTAGTTAGTCTCCAAATGAAGTATTTGATTTTTGATGAACGCCTTCATTCATGAACACAAAATCAAAACTTTTACAAGAGTCCAAAGGAAGCAGTGAGAAAAGAAGAAGAAGAAGAAGAAGAAGAAGAAGAAGAAGAAGAAGAAGAAGAAGAAGAAGAAGAAGGTAAAAGAGACCATAATTAGGAAAAAGAAAAGAGATATTTAGCCTTCAAACTAGCAGGTCCTCCACCGTAAGAATCGTACTGAACAAGAGAGGAGGAATGGCTCTCTGTCACGCGGGGAAGGAGGATCGACTCCTTATCGCGCGGGAAATGGGGAACGACTTTGTCGCGGGGTGAGAGGTGTGGGAATGAGATGGTCAACTTTCCTCTTTTTGTTTATGAGTTGGATACCTTGTTAAAACGACAACTATGTCGTTTTAACAAGGTAAAACAACTTTTAGTGATGAAAAAAATACCCGTCGCTAAAACCTCACTCTTTCCCTACGAAATAAAATTTCGTCGGTAAAAGACCTAAAAAATATATATTTGCAGACGATAATTTAAATTTATCGATAAAAATAAAACTTTTACCGACGGAATTAAAATTTCATTGGCAATCAATACTTTGGCGTGGATTCCATTTTTTTGGCAGGTTAGTCGCCAAAAACATGACTTTTGGCCATCAAATTATATTTTTATCACTAAAAGCATCTTTAATTTTTCGCCGCCAAAAAATTCGTCGTTAAATATGACTTTTCTTGTAGTGTGATATTGTTGAAGAATATGTTCCTATCATTTCCGCCGAAGATATTCTGCAGGTTATAGATAGCAATCCCGGAAAATGGTGCAAAAAATATTGTTAATTATGTGGTTCTCGTGGCTGCTAATGGGGAGAGCTTTATTGAAAGAAATGTGGTTGTTTCATCAAGTCCCGTGGCTGTTTCCTCTATTCCCGTGGCTGTTTCATCAAGTCCCGTGGCTGTTTCATCAAATCCCTCTCTTAGTCTAGACAAAGACAAAGAAAAAGGCAGGAGGCTGCTAAACTAAAGGCTTAAAGTGTGAAATGGTGAATATCTCACCGACCAAAACCCTTTCTTTATGCTGGCAAACATTGCTTCATGGAATATTATAGGTTTTAATAAATCTCTAAAACATTCTTATATGCGTAGGGTTTGTAGATTGTTTAATCTGAAATTGTGTGTTGTTTTAGAAACAAGGGTGAAGATTAAATATTATGATGGTATTATTAATCATGTTTTCAACTCTTGGAATGTGATTAATAACTACAATATGGACCCTTTGGGGAGAATTTGGTCAGTTTATGATCCCTTGGTTTTTCAATTCATTATCATTGCTTCTTCTAGTCAATTCGTTCATGGTGAGTGTACTAAAATCATATCTGGTGTCAAATTTCATCTGATTGTAGTTTATGCATCCAATACTTCTTCTGTTAGAAATATTCTTGACAGGATTTGATGAGTTTTCAACCTTCTTGTTCTAATGTTGCATGGATTATTATGAGAGATTTTGAGAAAACACTTCACTCTGATGGGCAAGTTAGTGGTTCTCTTTCGTGGGACCAAGGTATGAGGGACTTTGCAACTTGTATTAATAACTTGGAAGTCTTTGATCTGTCATATTCTGGTGCCTTCTTTACTTGGTGGAATTACCAAATTGGTTATGGGAGCATTATGAATAAAATTGATAGGGTTTTGGTGAATGATATTTGAATAGATACTTTTAACAGATCTGTGGCTTTCTTTGGTAATCTTGTGTTTTCAGATCATAGTCCGACCATTGTTAAATTTCTTCTTGACAATTTTAGGAAGAAACCTACTTTCAAATATTTCAACTTTTGATTAGATCTTGATGGTTTTATGAGACTGTTTCTCAGGCTTGGAATTGTGAGGTTCATGACAATGCTATGTTCAGATTGGCTAAGAAGCTTTCTATTGTCAAGCTTACTCTGAAGAGGTTCAATGCACATCACTGTGAGGATCTTTCCAGAAGGGTTTCAGGATGCCATAAAATCTCTTGAAGTTGCATATCAGAACTTATAATCTTCTCATTCTTCTTTTGCTCCTCATATTGAAGCCAAAATTGCTCATGAGAACTTAGTTAAATGGAAGTTAGTTGAAAGAGCTTTTTTCATGCAAAAATCGAGAGTGCCTTGGCTTAATTTGGGTAACGACAACACTGTCTTCTTCTTTAATGTCGTTAAATCTCATAGAAGGAGGTCTCAAATTTTGTAACTTATTGGGGAGTCAATCTCTTATTCCTGATATTAACTGGAGTATTATTGATGATGTTCTTCCTGCTAAGGTCGACCACACCACTTGTATTTCTCTTACTTAGGACTTTGATGCTGATGAGGTTAGGGAAACTTTCTTCTCCTTTAATGAGAGAAAGTCTCCTGGTCCTGATGGTTTCTCTGTTAAATTTTTCAAATGTTGCTGACATATTATTGGTGCAGATGTTACTAATGTTGTCTTGGAATTTTTTGAGCATTGAGAGCTTCTCAAGCTTTTTAATGCCACCGCTATCTCTTTGATTTCTAAAATCACCAATCCTTCTAGGGTTACTGAATTTAGTCTTATCTCTTGCTGCAATTTGGTATATAAATGCATAACAAAGATGATTGATAATAGGCTTAAATCAGTTCTCCCCAGATCTTAATCAGACAACTTTTTCTCCTGGTAGATCTATTACTGACAAAATTCTTCTCTCTCAATAATTACTAGAGGTTATCACTGGAACAACACTACCCCTAGATGTGCTCTTAAAGTTGATCTCATGAAGGCTTTTGACAGTGTTAGCTGGTTCTTCTTAGCTAACGTTCTCCATAATATTGATTTGCCTACTAAATTTATTGACTGGATTATGGAATGTGTTACTTCTCCTTCATTTTCTGTTAATATCAGTGGTAGTCTGCATGGCTTCTTCAATGGAGGCAGAGGTTTGAGGCAAGGAGACCCATTGTCTCCATACTTGTTTGTTCTTGTCATGGAAGTCGTAAATGGGATTCTTCACCACATGGTTTTCAATATCATTGGAGGTGTAATAATGATAAGCTTGTTAAACTTTGCTTTATTGATGGTCTCTTAATCTTTTGTAAGGGTAATATTGCTTCTGTTAATGCTGCTAAGGCTAGATTATATCTTTTCAGCTCCCTCTCGGGTTTGAGCCCTACTGAAAGTAAGAGCAATATTTTCTTCTCTAGTGTTAGTGATGATATACAAGATTCTATACTTCAGGCTACGAGTTTCTATATGGGTACTCTCCCAATGCGTTACATGGGTCTCCCTCTTATTTTCACTAAGCTTATCAAGACCCATTATGATGTGTTAGCGGACAGGATCATTCATAGTAAAAAAAAACTAGAAAAACAAGCATTTAACTTATGCTGACAGGATTCAATTGATTAAATCTATCCTTTTGGCAATCCAAGGTTACTGGTCTAGCCTTCTGATTCTTCCTAAGTAGGTTTTGAAGAAGATTTTAGATGCTCTTTGGAATTTTCTTTGGAATGGAAGAACTGATTTATATAAGGGTGCCAAAGTGTCTTGGTCTGATGTGTGTAATCCTCTCCCTCACGATGGTTTGGGGATTAGGGATCCTGTTACTTGGAACTTTGCTGCAATTTCCAAACATTTTTGGAGGATTGTTACCAAGGCCAAAGATTCTCTTTGGATTGCTTGGTGTTATCATAATTTTCTTAGAGACAGATCCGTTTTTACAACTAAGCAAATCCCTCCTAGTCTTGGAGGAAACTTTTCAAGATTAGATATAAATGCATGAACTTTTGTTAGTTTAATATTGGCAGTGGTTCTTCTATCTCCATTTTCCATGATCCGTGGCACTCTAGAGGCATCTTGTTTGAGATTGGAGGAAATAACTTTTTGTTTAGCTTGGGATTGTCTAATGATTCTCCTTTTTCCATTCTGATTAATAATGGTAGTTAGGGATGGCCTAACCCTATGGTTTTAGCTTGTTTCCGCCACTAGGGTTTTGATATTCTTCCTACTCTCCACTCCCATGATCAGTGGCATTGGAATTTATCTCACAATAGTTTGTTCTTGATTCATAACACTTATATCGACCTCCGCCCTCAAAATAATCTACAGCCGTGGACAACTTTAGCGTGGTTCTCAGGACATATCCCTAAATGTCGCTTCATAAACTTGGCTTGCTTGTTTGAACATGTTATACACCAAAGCTCGTGTGTATGCATGGAATCTGAATGTTGACTTAGCCTGTGTTTTTTATGCAGATGGAGTTGAAACTATTGCTCACTTAGTTTATCTTTGCCCCGTAGGTTATTCCTAGCCTTGATGGATAAGTGTGTTTCTTCTTCCTATCCTATTTCTTAGAGCTCTTTCTTATCTTGGCTTATTAACATTAGGCGTTCTGATATTTATTCTAGCTTGAGTTCCAAACTTGTGTTTTCTGTCTTTCTTTATTGTATATGGATTGAGAGAAATATAAGATTATTCACCAATACAATAATGAACTCTTCTATTCTCTCTAGAAAAATCTCTAGTATGGTCCTTGATAGATGAATATTTCTTAATAGAAATATGAATCTTAACATTGATGATGACTTGTTAGTTTGATATTGATTCTTTGTATTGATTTTTTTTAATCTTAAGATATACCCCTTACATTTGTGTATTTTTTGTTAATATATTTAATCATTTTGATAAAAAAACGTTATGTTTAATTTAGAGGAGTAATCTAGATCTTTTGACCAATCTTTAATAAAATTTAATGTTTCCAACTGTGATCGGATGGAGACGCTTGTGTTCATAGCAATATCTTTCAACAGACTTTTTAGAACATAATTTCCTTCTTTGCCCATTAGCCAATCTCCATTGACTAATAAATGATAGAAATAATTTGACAAATTGTCCAAAGCTAATTTTTCTTTTTCCTTTTTATTATCAAGATTGAAGCTAATTTTTATTACAGAGATGCTTTATAATAAATCTATTTTCCATTATCCGGAAATGTTTTAAAAAATTTACGTGATACCATCATCCGAGTTTATATCAATAAAATAATTAAATTAAAATTAACAGAACAATTTATCATTTTCCGCACCTATATAAGATGTTATTCATGTATAAATTTCTTGATTAAATCTACTCGCCTACTACTTTCGACAAAGAAAATAAAATAAAAAGAAACACGCGTGGTTACTAGTCACAAACAATATATATTATCATTTATAGTTTTTGATATTGGATCAATTTTGTTAAAGGATGATCAAACATGTATCCATCGAATGATACAATTAAATTCTTAGATTATGGATGACTTAAACAATAACACAAATCAGACTGTCTTTAGCAAGACTCTTAATTTAGTGGAGGTGACTCAGAAAATTCACAGATTGTTTCTCTTTATTTTGTATTTGTTTCTCATAATACGAGATCATGTGAACTAGTAAGCAAGGAATTTAATTTTTTCTTCCTTTTCATATGTTACACAACAAATTCAGCAGAGTCCTTTTCCCCGCTAATCTCGCCTCTCTCTCTCTCTCTCTCTCTCTCTCTCTCTCTCTCTCTCTCTCTCTCTCTCTCTCTCCCTCTCCCTCTCCTTACTTCTACTCTCTATCCCATCAAGTCCAAGTCTTTTTGCCTCATGTCCGACTCCGAATCCGAACACTCATTAGCATCAAAACTCCCACAAGCAAGATGTCTATCTTTTTCCTTCTCTTCCTGATTCTTCTCCTCTCCACCATCTCCGCCTTCAGCTCCGTCCCTTATCCCTTCAGTAAGAACATCCACCACTCTTACTCCCACCACCGTTTTTAACTACTTCTCTAACTGTCACTAACCGTTAATTCTTTTCTTTTTCTTTCTTCAACAGGCATTTCTTACAACATCGACTGTGGCGGCTCCACCAACTCCACCGACCCCTTCAACACTACTTGGTTATCCGACCGCTTCTTTACCGGCGGCTCCACTGCTATTGTCTCGGAGCCCCTTCTCTTCCATCACCCACAGGAGAAGAATCTTCGCTACTTCCCGCTTTCTTCCGGCAAGAAGAACTGCTACATTATTCCCAATCTCCCAAATGGACGATTCTATTTCCGCACTTTCACTGTCTATGACAATTATGACGGGAAGTCCCATTCCCCTTCTTTTGATGCTTCGGTCGAAGGCACACTGGTCTTCAGCTGGCGCTCCCCTTGGCCGGAGGACCTTGTTCGGAACGGCGCCTACTCCGATCTCTTCGCTTTTGTCCGCGACGGTGAGGCCGATTTCTGTTTTTACGGCATTGCAACGGATCCTCCTGTCATCGGATCGCTCCAGCTCGTCCAAGTGGATCCGGCCTCGTATGACTCCACCTCCATTGGCGATGATTACATTCTTGTTAATTACGGGAGGCTGACTTGCGGGTCGGAGCAATGGGGCCCGGGGTTCAGCAACGATATAGACCTATTTGGCCGGTCGTGGCAGTCAGATTTGGATTTTCGGGTAGCCAATTCGAGCAATCCAGTTAGAACTATGTCAACTAGGAACACCATAAGTGGTACTGATCAGCAGCCGAACTATTTCCCGATGAAACTGTATCAGACGGCGGTGACCGTCGGAGAAAACGATGAGCTGGAATACGAGTTGCCGGTGGACGCGAAGTTGGACTACTTGGTTTGGCTGCACTTTGCAGAGATCGATTCAACCGTGACGAAGGCGGGTCAGAGGGTATTCGACGTGTTGATCAATGGCAATAACGTGACCAGAATTGATATATATGAGCAGGTCGGGAGCTTCGCAGCCCATACATGGCATTATACGGTGAAGAATTTGAGTAGCACGGCGCTGACTGTGAAGCTTGTTACTGTAGTTGGTGCGCCTTTAATTAGTGGGCTCGAGAATTATGCGCTGATACCTGCTGATCTTTCTACTGTGCCAGAACAAGGTATTCTCTTTAATCGATTAGTTTATATTTGGAAATTTGGGCATTTAGAAACCCTTTTAGATTTTCTTAGTTTTCGTATTTGATCTAGCAATAGATTTTTCTGGGCAACATTGAAGACTACGTTTACTAAAATATTCTTGCATGTGGGAGTTTTCCGGCGAATGACCTAAAGTTGGGTCTTTAGGGAGAAGACCAGAAATTACATAAGGAAATATATGAAGAGAAATTAAAAACTTGAAAAGGGGTTGATGATAGAAGGAGATACTGATTTGAACTTCATTTTCTCAGTAATTGCTATGAGATCACTGAAAGAGTCACTCCGTGTTCCCGATCGAATGGGCTGGAATGGGGATCCCTGTGCTCCTACTAATTGGGATGCTTGGGAAGGAGTTACGTGTCATCCCAACAAGGAGGGAAAAGCCCTCGTTATATCACAAATGTAAGCATTAATTTTACTTCCGATTTGCTGCTATCTCCATTTTATTTTGAACCTGTAAGCGGTTAGATAAATAATTCATGTCAGTAATCTGTACAGTATGGCGTGAGTAATTACTGAGGGAATTATTTCTGCTAAATACAAGATAGAGAGGGAATTACATTCAAGCGAGATGTTTAGTTTTCGTTTCGTTGCTTATTTCAGAGATCTTGGAAGTCAAGGATTGAAAGGATATATTAGTGAGCAGATAAGTCTTTTGTCGAACCTGGTAAGCCTGTAAGTATCTCATGTCCAATTGTTCTTAAATATCGGTTATTAAAAGTTATTTGATAAAAACATGAGATGTAAACTTATTCTTGTATATTATTCATGGCCAGTGGAAATCTTCTCAACATTCGGCTTTATCTCAGGGAATAAATTAATAGCCAATCAATAATTGATTTTTGTATCTTGGGATATATGGTTGTCACCAGTACTTGGTCCTTGTATTTCCATATACGCTCATGGAATTTTCTTTTCTGTATGGATATAAGTTTTTGACTCATCACTCGTTGCTATTTCAAGACACTAGTTAATCGCCTGAATGTTAAGCCTGGTTTTGAACCAATGTGTTCCTTTGGGTTTCATGCTAAACCAATATCTCCAATAAAATGTCTTCATAAATTATATTCTGCTCTAAATTATGTTCAACTTTAAATGGTTTATGGAAATTCCTTTGTTTTTGATTAATACTGACTGGTTGGCTGTTTGTGTTGACTAATTTTGTCGTTTGGTGTTCGGTTAGGATGGTTAATCCTTCGAACCGTCTTTTGTACATCTCGGGTTTTTATATAATTTTTTGTTTACTATCAAGAACAAATTATGTTCTGGCACTATATGGTTGAATTTTGAACTTATTCTTATAAATTCCAAGTTCTCATCCTCTTTAACCATCCAAATGTCCAGGAACCTAAGTTCTAATTCTTTAGGAGGTAAATTACCACCTGGGCTTGATCAAAAATCTCTCACGCGGCTGTAAGTATTACTCATTTTAATATTAGTTCCAAACAGTTGTTTCTCTTGTAGTATATATCTGGTTTGACTTGGAAATATTTAATTGCTGAAATGACAATATACTTTGTTTTGGTTAAATTTTTCATATGCCTTTCATATTTCCTCGTACTCTTGTAGCTTGTTTGTTAGAAGATCACCATCGAGAATTAGAAACTTGTTTATGGAATTTTCTTTTCTAGCTTCTACAGTCACTACTTTATGTAAGAGGCTCTCCTTAGACAAGTCTATTAATTAATTTCAGTCTCAAGTTTAATATCACCCTCTTCTCGCTGTTCATATCTGGCTTAAAATTATTTATTCCACCTGGAAAGTTTGATTTCACTGCTCATGTATGCACGTGCATGTAAATTTGCTTAAACCTCTATATTGTAATTCAATATGTAGTATATGCTATCCGCTCCCCTAATTTTCTATATCATTTTCTACCACTTTTTCGTTTCAATATTTCCTAATGGCATTTTTGGTCTTGTAGGGATTTATCAAACAATCAGCTATCAGGTTCCATACCAGAGAGTTTAGCTTCTTCAAATCTGCGGCTTGTGTAAGTAATTAATTTAATTTGACATTTTTCTTAATTTTTTGTTTCTTATAGGTCAAACATAGAGATTTGCTGCATCATACAGTGAATAACTGCCAAAAATGACTATTAATGCGTGAAGAAGGAAAACAAGTCCTTGCTTGTAGTGCGGTCTTACATGCATGATGAAATTATTTATCAAGTTCAGTACTGTAATTGCTATGTAAGAAGTACTTTACGGAACCATTTGAAATGAAGAAACTAGCAAGTGAAAGCTATATTACCTCTCTTCTCAGGCTATTGAATGACAACTTATTGGAAGGACGGGTGCCAGAGGAGCTTTATTCCATTGGTGTGCATGGTGGAGCTATCGAGTATGTACACTTCGATTGATTTTACATTTTATTGGCGCATGTCTGGTATTGGCTACGGCTGTTCGCCTCTGTCGATTCACAAGATTTATCCGTCATCTTTGGTTGATTTTACATAGCATATTTTATTTCCCCACCAAAACTAACAGGCTATCGAAAAAGAGATTATTAAAATGACTTCATCAAGCTATTACTCATAAGATGGATACTATGGGAAGTCCTTTTCATACTTCTAGTTATTTTAGTTATTTCCTACACTTTCTTAACCTAATATTCTTCATTTACCGTGTTTGCGTTTGTGTCTTTCAAGTTCTACACACCCTTATATAGCCTGCAGGAAGTGATTTCTTATTTGCCCAAATTCAAAAGTATGAATTGAATCACTAAATTGTTCCAACTTATTAGTTATTCCATTAAGAAATAACATTTCTATGTAAAATCTAGACATCTCACTTATTCTTGAATTATAAAGCAGCGTCTTGAAAAAAATTTCTAGGTCTGCATGCGTCTTATTCAACCCCTAGTTTTCCCCATTACAGTTGCACCAACCTGTTTCCATTCTAATGAAAGCATAATAAATCTTTTCCTCAAGCTCTGTATTAGTTTGTTCTTTTTGTCCTCAAAACCTTAGGAATAACTCAACAAAACCTTATGATCTTTCACGTCCCATATTCATTTCACATCTCTGACTTGCAACTTTTGTATTCCTAAGCTTCTGTCAGTTAGATGTATAAACTGTAACTACACGCTAGTGAAGGCCTCTTTGCTTTAATTATATTTCCTAATAAACATAATAAAGCTGCAGTCTTTCTTGACAGCCTCTCGGGCAACAAGGGATTGTGTGGTGTACCTTCGCTGCCGGCATGCCCCCTATTTTGGGAAAATGGTCGGTTATCGAATACTGGGAAAATCGGAATAGGCGTGTCATCTGTTGTGTTTTTCTTTTTGTTGCTGTTGGTGATATACATATTCTGCATCAGAAGGGGTAGAAATGATTATGATTTTGGTCTGCCTCAAGATCTAATGTGTAAGTATGAATTCAAGAGCTACAAATTTATTTACTTTTTTTATTATTGATATTTTTGCTTTTTCTCCATTTCTTATTTGGTTCACTGTTAATACCTTGTCTATACTATCATCAGTTATTAGTTTATTAGGGCCTCTAAGATTTTATGAGAGAATATAAAAAAATCTGAGTTGCTTAATTGAAGCTTGGACTAAGCTTGACTTTGGTTAACGAGTCGAGCTCAATAAGCTGCCACAAAAATAGGCTCAGTTTAATAAATAAGCTGACTGCAGGCTTTCTTGGTCTTGTTTTGTAGGCTTGATAGCCTGCATGTTATATCATAGGCACGTGTGCATGCACATCATTTTCAGCTTGTCTACCGAATGACGTTATTAGGTTACTACTTCGCATATGTTGTGCAGCATACTATTGATTTTTTTCACAAAATACAACTTAATAAATAAAAGAAGAAACCAAAAGTCATCTACTATTTTATTTTATTGAGCAGAAGGTTGAGCTTGTTGTCGGGTTTAGTGAGTAAAAAGGAATAGAGTTAAAGCTTGATTTAGTTTTCGTAATCCCAAGCACAAATGTCAAGGCTATTATAAACCTGTCATCTTGTGTTTTAGCTTTTTGAGTCTTGAGTTAGCCAGATAGTATTAAATCCCAAAATCAAGTTGTGCATAGAAGACTTTCACCTCTAATTTATATATCTGAGTCATCTTAGAAGCATATATTACAGTTCCTGGACTTGAGTTTTTTTATCTTGACTTTAAGTAGCGACTAATACGATGTTCTTAGTTGAAAAAATATATCAAGATGAACTTAATAATAAAAGACTCAATGTGTTAACTTGGAAACCTTAAAAAGCGTCGGTAGAATTTAGAATGGCAATTGGCTAAAAATCAAAGAGCAGAACAAAACTTGGGTTCATCTGAGGGCATTAGTTCCCGCTAAAGTTGGCATGAGTTCAAAACTAAAAACAGCTTACTTAGTCTCAATGCCTTCAGAATTTGATTGGAAACTACCACTAACTTTCTATGGGATTTGACAAGTCGGTTCTCTTTAAGAGTATTCTTATAGATATTGAAGTTCTGAGATTCAAGCTCTATATTGAAGTGTTGCAATACTTACAAGTTTCCTGTCATGGCCTATTTATTATGCTCTCAATGATGTGATAGATATAGACTGACACCTTTTTTTTCAAATAATGACCATTTTCCAGCTCTAGCTGCAAAAAGAAACAGGTATCAGAGGCAGAAATCCTTGATGCTTCTCGAAATGGAAAGTCAACATGCTAAGGGATTATCGCCTTTCACTCCCCTCAATTGAGTTCTTATTTTTTTCTTGGAGAGGAGAGAATGTCGTTTCACATTTAGGCTGGATGTTTATGCTATCTTACAACCATCTGAGAGTTAGTATGCAGGAATTCCGTGCCAAAAAGGAGCACACAAGACGGTTACTTGATAAGACTGACTTCGCTGCTCCAAAATAGGGCAGCAGAGTTGTTCTGAGAGCCGCAAGAAAAACCGTAGGTATGTATCACAATTTTTTCTTCACTGACAAATAGTGACATAAATCATTGTATATTATGCAATTAATGACATTTCATGACTGTATGTAGTGAATGCATAGTTTAGTGAAAGTAATGAAACCATACCTTCATATTTCATAGCAATTGGATAATGGCCTGGATGATAAATCAACTCGATAGGCATACGCATACATCTTTTTTCCCAGAAGTAGGAGCTCCCGAATCAAATCGTCTTCCCCCCAACTATTGTTTATAGAAAAGGTTTTGTAATAATTCTCCATAGATCTGTTCGGAATATCGTTTCTTTACGAGTAGAGCTGAACTATTAATATCCCATGTTCTTGTGGCTGTGAGTTTTTATATTTTTCTGGAAGAATGAGTTCTATTTATATGAGATATTGTGCGTTCTAATATATTTCTTGGTGTTCTTCCATGGTGTAGCTAGGAATTGTGATATATCCCATTCCAGAGACATATATTAGGAAGGCAGATTTACACAGGATTAGAGTTAGATTACAGACATTGTTAGAGTTACATACATATCTATTTTCACTTCACATAGGAGTTGATCTTTAATTTTCATTAAAATTAAAGAAGCTTAGTAAGAAGGTAAAATTGTCAAAAAAAAAATATGATGCTGTCTAGCACCATTAGAACTTACTCAAATGAAAAATAAATTAAAATAAAAAATAACACAAATATTGATAATTATTAGAAAATAATAACATTAATTCAGATTAAAATGCTAACTTATTTACTCCATAGTTTGGAATTTTAATCTTCATGAGTGCAACTGCAACTTGTCCGCCACTATCCACTATAACTCTTTTAACGAAGAGCCCAATTTTTTTGGCTTAGACCTTATTTGGTGCAACTTATAAACAGTTTCATGACTTATCACTTAAATAAGTAAATAATATATTTTTACTTATAAAATATCATATTTTTAAGAGAATGTTTGACACAGTTTATTGAAATAATTTAGCAGCTTATAGCTAAACTGATCTAGTTTCTTACCTTAAAATTCTTTTAATCTCTTCACATCTTTGAAGTATCCAAATATTTTTTAAAAACTACACAAACATACTTCTTTTCTTCAAGACATTCTATGAAATGAAAAAGAAATCGTGTTGCTTTGAATTGGAGTGGTGACGCCTAGAGGTGTGCAGGAATTTTGTGAACCGATCGAATCGAATCGAATTGTTTCGGTCGATACTTTTACTATAATAATTTGGTTTGGCTCAAATAATTTACATAAACCAATTTTTGATTGGTTCTTTTTAAAACAGTATGTGTTGTTTACTTTAACTATTTCTATTAATCTGGTTCTCCACCCAATTGGTTAATTATTATTATGTTTAATTTTTTTTTCGTATCTTTGATTTTTTAATTTGTGAATATGATGTAACAACTTTTATTAAGTTTTCTTGAGGTATTTCAGGAAGACCTTTTGTGAGGTGTGAATCCAGAGGGTAGGGTAGTTGTTGAAAAGCAAATGAGCGAAGAGTAAAATTTTATAGAAGGTTGTAGAAGTTATAGTATATTGAATATTTGGTTAATGATCATGTAGATCATAAAGTATAATTTAGTCAACTAGAACGATGAGTAGATTATTTAGAAATAGTTCTTCTTGTAATGGTAGATCTACAGTAAATATAATTTGTGACATAATTAATGAAGAGCATATTAAATATTTGGCTAATGATCACGTAGATCATAAAGTATGGAATATATATAAAATTCCCAGTAAAGAAATTTACAATGGTCTATAACTTCTTTTAAGTCTCAGCATCATGTTAAAACAATTGAAAAAATATATGCTCTTCAAAGAGAGCATAAAACTTGTCAATTATTATCTTCTAATGCTATTAGACATCACATTGAAGAATGATATAATTTCATTCACTTTGGTTTAGTTCAAATATGAGTAAAACCACTCACTAGAAGACGCTTAAATACTTTTGTCTGGTTAGATTTGCGAATTTCAAGATTTGCCAATTTTAATGATAGTATCTTAGGATTACTTGAATGTTCTCTTTATAATGGTCAAATCCATTTTGATTGCTTTCATGATTTGTTTGTGAGCTTACATGATCTTGACATTCGTAAAGCCTTAACCTTGAATATCAAAACTAATGGTTACAAAATTCTTGAAGATGTCCAGCCCCTAACTTTGATTTTTAGAATTCACTACAAAGTAATATAAATTTCCAAGCCATCAATAGAAGTCCAAAAAACCAAACTCTCTTGATTCAATTCAATCAAAGTAATGCTAATATTAAAGTTCCTAAAACTATTAAGTGGTATAATATTAATTTGCCTACAAACTGGCTTTTAGCCAATGAAAGCCAACCTACTTCTATCTAACATCAAATTAAAGATATTGGTCATATCCAATAAAACATGGATGGCACTGTTAAAATTAATTTTCAATCTTTGAGATCCAATCCCCAAATTCGTGAGTTTAGCCAGTCTAGCACTCCTAGAATTTTTTTTTGGATCCACTCTAAATAATGATCAAGATCTTAGAACTCATCAATTAGAACAAGAATTAAAAAAAATAAAAAATAAAAAAATTTAGACTTAAAGGCATAGCCACTAATTTCCAAGTCAGTTAGCCAATCTTTGGTAATAATATTGAACAACCTGATGAAATTGAATCACCTACTACCTTTGATTTTCAGGAAGTCTTATCTCCTGTTAATTCTCAACTCTTAGTTCTTAATTTTGGCACCTTAAACCAAAATTTCAAGCTTGATTGGGAATGTCTAACCTAACATATGAATGACCTAACCAACCTTAATATTTCAACCTTAGAGATGACCATAATAAGGATACAAAAAATTATCATTGTTGAATGGAAAACATTTACGCATAAATTTAAGATTGATATGTTCTTCATTGATTACATCGAAGATATTTATGAAACGAATATTAAAATCATCTCTAAGATCAAATTGAGTCATGCAAGATTCCAGTTAGGTAACTGCTAGTCATCCCCCACCTAAACATATTAGTATTGTAAGATCGATAATGCACCCCTCTATTAAGGAAAACAGTCAAAATGAAGATTTTAAAACATGAAAATCAAATTGCTTGCAATAAATATTAATTATTATAAATAAACAATCAACCAATTATAATAAACGTAGAATATTAATGTGCGAGAACTAAAAGTGCGATAAATTAAATACTAAAAATATAGTGCACGTAAATATAAAAAGAGTAGAGAAAAGAGAGAGATATGACACAATATTTTTATGTGGTTTGAGAAAATCTATCCCTACGTCCACGCTTCAAGGATTCCCTCTTGAAGATTTTTCCCTCACGATCTTATTAAGGGTGAACGCTAAACCTTTTACAATCTGTATTGGTATGTGATACCAATCAGACATTGGCAATGACAATGAAGCTCGCCAAGATCCACAAATCTCTTACAAATAATATTCTCTCAAGAGTAGAATCTCTCGTATATGCTCAACTAAAATAATCTCGCTCACTCTAAGGATATTTGTAGATTAAGGCTAAAAAATATTATCTAAGGAGGAGAAATGCTCAAGAGAGATATAAGAGATGATAGCTCGAATTAGCTTGAAGTGTATTGCAAAGAATAATGAATGGAAGACTTTATATAGGTGTGAACAATACCAAAGAAGGTCTGGCCCTTTGTCTAGCTTAAGTTAGTCTCAACACAAGATAAAGAAAATAAAAGAAGGGTTAGACCTATTTTTCTAGTTAAGTTAGACTTGTCCATGAGAGGTCAGACCTCTCTAGAAGTTAGATTGGCCTATCCTAAAATAATTTCACGTCTAGGTTCGCTGCTAACCATTTTGTTTCCAAAATAAAGCATGGGTCAGATTTGTTAAAATATAGGTTAAACCTCAATTTGAGTATTTTTAACGTTTGATAATGGGGATATTTAAGCATCTTATGAGACGAGGATAATTCTACCCAGAGTTGGGTATCCTAATTTATTTTTGAGCCATTAAAATGCAAATAAAGTGAATGGGCTCCTAAATATAAGAATTACATGAAAATAAAATAATTGTCTTCATGATTCCCAATTTCTATGCTCTTGCATCATTTTCCATAACAATTTCTTGCACTCATGAAAATATTAATTCACATATTATTTGTCATCATCAAAATCGTCACATTGACTAGAGACAACAATTATCAATCGTAAAAATTTCTTAATTACTGACTCTCCTTTTAAGATTTCAAAGGGGGAACCTAATAAAAACGTTGTTGAACAACTTAATTACACAAACCAAAGTTTAATAACAAAAGGAAAACAATTAGACAAAATTAGGAGTAAGGTTAGATGATATTCATGTACCTAGTTCTGACAATCTCCATAAAGAAACTCCTTTAATAAATCTTTCTGATAAAACTACTTTAAAAATTACCCCCCTAAAAAATAAGATTGATCAAAGCTTCAAGATCTTATAAATAGATCTACTGAGTCATCTTCTTCTGTTAAGGTAATTAACCAAGACAATAATTCTGATTCTAAAAGTCAAGTCCGATTATGCTTATGAATCTTCCATAATTCACAATGTGAAGGAAACATTTAAAATCTTGAGATTAATAAACTTGAAAGGAAGTGGCATAAAAGGGTCATTTCTCTGGATATTCAAATCACTGAATCTTCTTTAGTTAATCAATTTTCTGTCTCGCTAAGAAGTTGTATGAATGAAATATTGATGGGCTTTCAGAATAAGAAGTCCTTAATAAATTACAACACATGGCTATGATGTCCAATAGTTATATTACCATCCACAATTTACCTGACAATGTGATTATAAAACTCTTAGTCACATGATTTACATGAATGCTGCATTCCTGGTGGGAAAAACATCTCACTCATGAATCCAAAAATATCATTCTTATGGCAATAAAGACTGATGCTGAAAGAACCCTAATTTTTGGAGATGATTATGAAACAATGTATGATACTATTAATACACTCATTGGTACACCAAGTAACATTACTTCGTGTATTCATAATCAATTAGCTATTCTTAGATGTCCTAACCTAAGTGATTTTGATTGCTATAAAAATATCTTTTTTGTCCAGAGTCATGGCTAGGGATGACAATAATCAACATTTCTGAAAAGAAAAATTCATAAATGGCTTACCTAATTTGTTCGCCCATAAAATTAGAACCATCCTTAGTGATGACCTAGGAAACATAGACTACAATAGTCTCACTTATGGTACCATCATCACAACAGTACAAAAAGAAGGATTATAAATGTGTGTTAAAATGAAAATCAATAAACAAATTCAAAAAGAGAAGAAAACTGTCAAATATGAATTAGGAAATTTTGTGAGCAATATGGGTTGCCTGTTATTGTTCATTCTCAAAAGCATAGAAAAACTTCTCACCTAAATCCTAGAAAAATTTACAAACCCTATAGGAGAAAATTTTACAAACAAAGAAATAAAAATTTTGACAAACATTTCTCTAAGAATAATAATTATCCTACAATAAAACCCAATAAATGATTTCTTGACAAAAGTAAAATCAAATGTTTTAAATGTGACCAAAATAATCATTTTTCTAACATTTGTCAAGTTAAAAATAAAATTAACCAATTAAAAAATTTTGATGAAGAAAAATAAGAATTATTTAGAATTATAGAATTCATAGATTACTATAAAAGTAGTAATGAAGATTTAGAAGGCTTTAATTTCTCTGATTCTAATGATTTAAAATCGTCAAGTTTTAACAGTGACTTTCCCAACATCTCTATGTGGAGCAAGGATAACTATTATCATAAATTTGTTAATGTTTTAACTAAAAATGAAGAACAAGAAAATCTTTTGTTAGATTTAATCAGTAGAATTGAAAATCCTAAGTTAAAACAAGATTAACTTGAAAGATTTAGAAATGTGATCCAAAAAAGGAAGATATTAAGTCTAATAATAATATTGTTAGCATTTCTCAAACTCTTGAAAAATCAATAAAAATAGGAGAATAGATAAAGAAATAACTCTTCAAAAACTTCAAAAAGTGATATAAAACATTAAGAACGAAATAAAAGAATCAAAATATTCAAACTCTGAAATAACAAAGGAAATAAATCTTTTAAAAATTAAAAATTTAATTAAAAAATATGAGTATTGTGAATTAGGAGAACCTAATAAAATCTAAATTCATTTTGATGACAACTAATAAAATCTAAACATTTAAGATGATGACAACTTCCTTCAAACCCTTAATCGTATCAAACTTAAAAAATGGCACATAATTGTCAGAATTGTTATACTAGATTTTGATTTCACCTCTATGCTCTATGGCTCTTGTTGATTCAGGAGTTGATTTGGACTGTATGCATGAAGGATTTGTTCCTATCGAGTACTTTAAAAAGATAAAAAATATTTTTGAATTATTATACAAGATTTTGATTTCACCTCTATGCTCTATGGCTCTTGTTGAGGAGCTGATTTAAATTGTATACAAGAATGATTTGCTTCTACCAAGTATTTCAAAAAAATAAAAAAAATCTTTGTCTTCTGTCAATGGTACTCGTATGCATATCAATTACGAAATCCTCAAAGTCTATATTTACCAAAATACTGTATGTTTTAAGACGTCATTTATCTTAGTAAAAAATATGACAGATAAAATTATCCTAGGATTACCATTCATTTCTATGTTGTATCATATCACAACGGAGCTTGATGAAATCAACACTTATCCTATGGGTAAACCTGTCAAATTTAAATTTATTTCTTATTCTCAAAATGAGAAATTGAAAACTTTAAAACAAGATTCTATTTATAAAACTGTGAATTTAATTTCTTATAAAGAATAACAATTATGTTTTCTTCAAGATGAGATAAAATTCAAAAGAATTGAAAAAAAACTTTGAAACCCTGCTCTTCAAAAATAAATTAAAATCTTTGAAAAAAATTGTAGAGAATTATGTATTGACAATCCTAATGATTTCTGGCATATAAAGCATTATACTGTCAGCCTGTCTTATTTTAAGGGATTATATGAGAAGAATATCCCTACAAATGCATGACCAATTCAGATGATTTTTAAAATGCTTGAATTCTGTAAAAAGAAAATTACAGAACTCCTTAATAAAAAATATTATTAGGAGAAGCAAATCTCCTTGGACATGTTCTGTCTTTTATGTCCAAAAGGCGAGTGAAATTAAACGAGAAGTTCCTAGATTAGTCATTAATTACAAGCCTCTTAATAATATTTTGGATTGAATAAGATATCTTATACAAATCAAGAGGGACTTAATCAACAGATTTGGAGATGCTATTGTATTCTCTAAGTTTGACTTGAAATCTAGATTTTGACAAATCCAAAAATGAGAATGATAAATATAAAACTATATTTGTAACTCTATTTGACAATTATGAATGGAATGTAATGTCTTTTGGTCTTAAGAATGCTCCTAGTTAGTTTCAGAATATAATGAATGAAATTTTCAACCAATTTATTGATTTCTCAATTATTTACATTGATGATGTTCTTATTTTTTCTAAATCAAAGGATCAACACCGAAAACATCTTGAATTGTTTGCCAAAATAATAAGACAAAATGAGTTAGTTATCCCTGCAAGTAAAATCAAATTATTTCAGTCCAGGGTTAGATTTCTAGGATTTGAGACCCACAATTCTATTATTAAACCAATTGACCATGTCATACAATTTACAGATAAATTTATTGATGAAATCTTTGATAAAACTCAATTATAACGATATTTAGGGTCCCTCAATTACATATCTGATTTCTATAATAATTTAAGAATTGATTACAAGATTCTTTTTGAAAGGCTGAAGAAAAATACCCCTCCTTGGACGACTCTCCATACCAATTTGATTAAGAAAATTAAATCTCATGTTAAGACACTTCCTTGTCTTGACATTTTTACTATTAATTCTTTCAAAGTAGTTCAAATTGATGCCTCTAAACTTAGATATGGCTGTATCCTGTTTTAAAAAAATCACTCCAGAAACACCTGAACAAATTGTCAAGTTCACCTCAAGAACCTGGACCCATTCCTAAATTAATTATAGTACGATTTAAAAGGAAATTTTAGCTGTTGTACTATGTATTAAAAAATTTTAAGATGATCTATTAACTCAAAAAAATCTTTTAAAAATTGACTGTAAGTTTGCAAAACATGTTCTAAAAAAATGTTACAAATTTTGCTTCCAAACAAATTTTTGTTAGATGGCAATCCATTCATAGTATTTTTTCATTTCGATATTCAATTTATTCAAGACATTAATAATTCGATTCTTGAATTTCTCACTCGTGAATTCTTACAGGGTCGACATGATGGGGTCTAAACCCCAGGCTAAGGCCAGAATCGAAGGGGATCTTCAACTCCACAATTGGCCCTTAAGGCCTAAATTAAAGAGGAGTCTTCTACTCCAAACTTAACTCAATTAACAATTCTAATTAAAGAGGAGTCTTCTACTCCTAGCCAAGCTCGATTAATAATTCTATGGTCTATCAGACCTAATTATCAATCAACCATTGTCTATTAATTTAACCTTTTTTCAATATCTCAACCTTTTGATGCCCTATCTTTTAATCAACTAATCACAAAATATAAAAAATCATCCCCTTATTTTTGAAAAAATCCAAGCAAAATATGTTTATTATTGAGCTCCTATAAAAGATCATGCTCAAATTATAAAAGTCCATTTCATTCCTGATATTCACTATGTCCCTGGACACAAGGACAAAAGTCTCAGTTTCGATAGAGACATTCTCTTGGAAACTAAATCAATAAATATTAACCTTATTAAAAATCCTGAAAGAAAGATTCTCTATCATTCCTTCTATATTCTTAAAATTGTAACTATGGAGGGTTGGAAGGCCCACTTTTAAAATGCTTTTAAATAAAAAATAATGCAAATATTTTGATTATATTAATGCTTGGTATGCAATCTTTCGACATCAAAATACTGATTTCTCACACTCTTGGTTTTTGAATTTTGATAAAAAATGTAAAGTTAATTTTTCTAAATTGGTTCTTAAGATGGTGATCCGTTCACGAACCTGTCCTCAAACTATTTTCAATAAATTTCAACAATATTTTAATGTATTTCTAAAAGTTTACAAGCCCTTAGCAATTGAGGCTTCCTTCCCTCAAGTGCTATGTTTCTCAAACCAATACAAAATACATTGGATCCTAAAGTGGCAATATGCAATTGAAAATGAGATCGTCACCCGACAGCATTATGTCAAGTGGTGGGATAAATTTAATATCCATAAAATCATTGACTCCATTAACCATAGATTTGCAAATATCCATCCTAACCTAAAATTGGCAAATCTTTTTGCTCAGGCTCTATTAAAGATTAATGAGTCCATTAACCTAGAACCAGAAAGCAAACAATCTCATTCAAACTCATCCAAAGAATCCAAACCCACTTCAAAGGGAAAATCAAAAGCCACGAATCCTAAATCCAAATTTAAGCAATAACTAATGCAAAAAATGATTCTCCTTTTAGAAGACAATAATAATTCTACTCAGAATCATCTGTAGAGTCAAGCCACTTAATCAAGAAAAATATACAATCCACCAAAAGGATTACCCTTCAATAATCAAATGATCAAAATACTCAAAAAGGTTGCGTCTTGCCACAATGGGCTTATGATGCATTCCAAGATTCTTAAGATCCATTTGATGGCATCAATCTAAGTGATGATGAATAAATGAATGAAAAAAAAAATCTTCTCTCGGCAAAATCACCGGACCTTCAGATTGATTAATGATTGAATAGAAGAATTTATCCTTAGTAAAATGCCAAAAATTATAACAATTGATTAAGGAATTTATAATTGGCAAAAATGCCAAAATACATTGTAAAAAATCAAGAAATTCAAAGATAAAGCAAATTCAAGATGAGGCACTAGTCATGATGATTTTCAAGACATTAATTATGACTTCTTCAACATGAAGCAATAATCAAGATAAGATTTTCAAGATAGAAATTATCAATGAATATTTGTATTTTGTTTTCTTGTGGAATTATTGTTCAAGTTGTCTAAAGATTAGACTACTATTTGTCCATCTCTTTAATTAGTTAAAAGTTGGAATGTAAAATATTTTTACTTTAGTAGAAAATAATAGTGCAGGTAAGTCATGAGTTTCCAGTGAACTCCACTCTCCTTGTTTATAAATAGATTGTCTTATCTCATTTGTGATTCATAACTTGGTTTTCACTCATACTCATTTTGAGAGAAAAACTTATTTTGGAAAACAAAGCTTTATTCTTCCTCCTCTTTTGTAATTCTTTCTTTCTTCTCAATATTAATTAGTGAGCGGGACATTAATAGTTGCAAATCAAATTTTCAATATTGTAAGTTATATTTGTCCTTCAATAAATATTTGACTTCTTAATACCCAATTTTTAAATTAAACGCAATTCCACCTCTTTTGGTACCTGAACCAAACCCGGTAGGGTATTTACTAATTCCTTAATTATTATTCTTCTTCTTTGCCTAAGTGGCTGGTTAGTTATTATTGTTTACTTACTTGCTTTGATTATTTCTATTAATCTAGTTTTCAGTAAAGTGGTTGGTTATTGTTATGCTTAATTATTTCTCTGTGTCTTTGATTTTTCAATATGTGAATATGCGTATCCGTTTCTATTAATTTTCTTGAGGTACTCCAGTAAGACCTTTTGTGAGATATAAATCCTAAGGGTATAATAGATGTTGAAAGGAAAATGAGCGAAGAGTAAAATTTTATAGGAGGTTGTGGAAGTCAAAGCAGATTTGATAATCAAAATATATGATGAATTTTTAGACATAAAAATAATTTAGTTACCTAGAACGATGAGTAGATTATTTAGAAGTAATTCTTCTTGTAACGGTATATCTACAATAAATATAATTCCTGACATAATTAATGAAGAACATATTGAATATTTGACTGATGATCATGTAGATCATATACTTAAAATTTTTAGAAAAGAAATTTACAAATCAACATGGTCTGTTGTTTCTTTCAAGCCTCAGCATCATGTTAAAACAATTGAAAAAATATATGTTTTTGAAAAAAAGCATGAAACTTGTCAATTATTATCTTCTAATGCTATTAGACATCACATTGTAGAAGGACTTAATTTCCTTCACTTTCGTTTAGTCCAAATTTGTGTAAAACCACTCACAAGAAGAAGCCTAAATAGCTATGTCTTGTTAGCCTTGCGTGATGCAAGATTTACCAATTTTAATGATATTATTTTAGGATTAATAGAATTTTCTCTTTGTAATGATCCAATCCATTTTAACTACTTTCCTTATTTGTCTATGAGCTTACATGATCCTCACATTCTTAAAACCTTAACCTTGAATATCAAAACTACTGGTTATGAAATTTTTGAAGGTGTCCAGCCCCTAACTTTGATTTTTAGAATTCACTACAACGTTATCAAATCCAATAAAAATTTTCAAACCATCAATAGAAGTCCCAAAACCAGACTCTCTTGATTCAATCCAACCAAAGTAATGCTAATATTAGAGTCTATAAAACTATTAGGTGGTCTAATATTACTTTCCCTACAAACTGGCTTTTAGCCAATGAAATCCAACCCAATCCTGTCAAATGTGCAATTGAAGATATTGATCATATCCAGCAGTACGTGGATGGTACTGTTAAAATATAATTTCCAATCTTTCAGATCCAATCCACAAATTATGTACTTTAGCCAGTCTAGCACTTCTAGAGATTCTTTTTCTGGATCCTTTGTACATAATGATCAATATCTTAAAATCCAACAATTAGAACAATAATTAAAAAATAAAAAAATAAAAATTTAAGACTTAAATACATAACCACTAATTCCCAAGTTAGCCAGCCAATCATTATAATAAAACTAAACAATTTGATGAATCTGAATCACCTAGTGCCTTTGATTTTCATGGAGTCTTACCTTGTCAATTCTCAACTCTTAGTTCTTAATTTAGGCACCTTAAGCCAATATTTCAAGCAAATTAGAAAGGTGTAACCCAACATATGAATGACCCAACTAACCTCAATAGACGTAATAGGTTTAAAGAAACACATAATATGGATCAAAGAAAATTATCCTTGATGAATGGAAAGTATTTATGCAAGAATTTATAATTTATATGTTCTTCATTGATTACATCGAGGATATTTATAAAAATAATATTAAAGTCATCTCTAAGACCTAATGAGTCAATGAAGATTCCAGTTGGGTAACTGCTAGTCATCCCACACTTGAAAATATTATTATCAATCATTAAAATTCCTTAATAAATACATCTCCTTTTAAGATTTCGAAGGAGGATGAACATAATAAAATGATTGTTGAACAACTCAATTATACGAACCAAAGTTTAATAATGATAGAAAATAATTATACAAAATTGAGAGTAAGGTAGATGATATTCATGTACCTAATTCTGACAATCTCCAGAAAGAAACTCCTTTAATAAATATTTCAGATAAAACTACTTTAAAATTGTAAAAAGATAAGATTAATAAAATACTTCAAGATCTTAGAAATAGCTCTACTAAGCCATCTTCTTCGGTTAAGGTAATTAACAAGACATTGATTCTGATTCTGAAAGACAAAAATCTGGTTTTGCCTATGAATCTTCCATAACTAACGATGTAGAGGAAACATTTAAAAATCTTGAGATTAATAAACTTGAAAAGAAGTGGCATAAAAGGCTCATTCATCCGGATATTCAAATCACTGAATCTTCTTTAATTAATCAATTTTATGTCTCTGTTGAAAAAATATATAAATGAAATATTGATTGGCTTTCAGAACAAGAGGTCATCAATAAATTACAGTACATGGTTATGGCGGTCAATTGTTATATTACAACCCACAATTTGCCTCACAATGAGGTTATAAAACTCTTGGTCACAGGGTTTACATGAATGTTACATTCCTGATGGGAAAAACATCTCACCGAAAATTCAAAAATATCATTCTTACCATAATAAAGATTGATGCCGAATGAAACCCAATTCTTGGAGATGATCAGGAAACAATGATTGCTGCTATTAATACACTTTTTTATATAATGATTGAATGCTTCATTGGAATGCTAAGTAATTTACTTCGCGTATTCATGATCAATTAACCAACCTTAGATTTCCTACCCTAAGTGATTTTGACAGGTACAAAAATATCTTTTTATCTAGAGTCATGGCTAGGGATGACAGTAATCAACCTTTCTGGAAAGAAAACAAATTCATAAATGGCCTACCTAACAAAAGAATTAAATCTTTTAAAAATAGAAATTTGAATTAAAAACATGAACGTAGTGAACTAGAAGAACCTAATAAATCTCAAATCCATTTCGATAATGATTTTGAAGAACATGTTGTTAACATACAAGATGATGACAACTTTCTTCAAACCCTTCATCACATCAAACTTAAAAATGACACATAATGGTCAGAATTATTATACAAGATTTTGATTTAACCTCTATGGCTCTTATTGATTTAGGAGCTGACTTTAAGTGTATGCAGGAAGGGTTTATTCCTATCAAGTACTTCAAGAAGATAAAAGAATATTTGTCCTCTGCCAATTGTACTCGTATGCATATTAATTATGAAATCCCTAAAGTCCATATTTGTCGAGATAATATATGTTTTAAAATATCATTCGTTTTAGTAAAACATGTGATAGATAAAATTATTTTGAGTTTCACATTCATTTATCTGTTGTATCCTTTCACGACAAAGCATGATGAACTTATCTCATGGATAAGCCTGTCAAAATCAAATTTCTTTCTTTTTCTCACAATGAGAAATTGAAAACTTTAAAACAAAATTTTATTAATAAAACCGTGAATTTAATTTTTTTTTTAAAGAAAAACAAAATGTTCTCTTCAAGATGTGATAAAATTCAAAAAGAATTGAAAAACAACTTCAAAATCCTACTTTTCATAAACAAATAAAATCTTTAAAGAGAAATTTTGTAGAGAATTATGCGTTGATATTCCTAATGCTTTCTAGCATAAGAAGTATCACACTATCAGTCTGTCTTATATTAAGAGATTTGATAAGAACAATATCTCTACAAAGGCACGACAAATTCAAATGAATTCTAATGAGAATATTATCAGGAAAAGAAAATCTTATTGACCATGTTCTGCCTTTTACATCCAAAAGGCTAGTGAAATTGGACGAGGAGTTTTTATATTATACATAAATTACAACTCCCTTAACAATATTTTGGAGTGGATAAGACATCTTATACCAAACAAGAGGGACTTAATCAATAGACTTGAAGTTGTTATATTCTCTAAGTTTGACATGAAATCTGAATTTTGGCAAATTTAAATAAATGAGAATGATAAGTATAAAACTACATTTGTAACTCCATTTGGCCATTATGAGTGGAATGTAATGTCTTTTGGTCTTAAGAATGCTCGTAGTGAATTTCAAAAAATTATGAATAATTTTTTTGATCAATTTACTGATTTTTCTATTGTTTACATTAATGATGTCCTCTTTTCTAACTCATTTACATGCAGACATGCATTTCAAGATCCTGCCACAGAAGAATTTGAAAATTTTGACCTATCAAATATTTCTAACAATCTCAAAGAAATCAGAAAGGTAAAGCCCAGAAGCTCAACCAAAATTTATTTAAAATAAAAAATTCAGTGGAAGGATAACTGCTTTTTGCTTAAAATTTTCATTCATAGATTACGGTCATAATGAATTTAAATATCTAAGAAATGAGTGGGTTGATGAATTAGACAAAATTTTGGAAGAAGCTAGGTTGTACATAAAACGCAATACTAATTCAATGGTATGAAAAATGTGGAAAAATAGATAATAAAGACAGTAAATGTCATAGGCATGATGTGGAGTCTTCAACTAAAACAATTGGCTCTTAAGACCCAAATTAAAGCGGAGTCTTCTACTCCTAGCCAAGCTCAATTGACAATTCTCGGGTCCATCAGATCTAATTTCCAATCAGTCATTGTCAATCAAATTAACCATTTTTTAATATCTCAACATTTTAATGCCCAATCTCTTAATCAACCAATCACGAAATATAAAAAATCATCCTCTTATTTCTGAAAAAATCCAAGCAAAAATGTCTTTCATTTTGAACATATATGTACTCATATAAAAGATCCTGCTCAAATTGCAAAAGTCCATTTCATTCCTAATTTTCACTATGTCCCAGGACACAAGAACAAAAGCCGATGTTTCTATAGAGACATGCTCTTGGAAACTAAATTCATAAATATTAACCCAATTGAAAACCCATAATGAAATATTCTCTATCATCATTCTATATTCTTAAAATTGTGACTATGAAGGGCTGAAAGGCTCATCCTTCAACTCTTAAAACACTTTTAAATGAAAAATAATACAATTATTTTGATTATATTGATGTTTGGTATACAATCTTCATGCATCAAAATACTGATTTCTCTCACTCTTAGTTTTTGAATTTTGATAAAAATTTAAAGATTGATTTTTCAAATTGGTTCTTAAGACAGTGGTCTGTTCACTGTCCTGTCCTAGAACTATTTCCAGTAGATTTTCAACAATATTTGTATTTATTTCTAAAAATTTACAAGCAATCACCAATTGAGTCTTCCTTCTCTCTACTCATATGTTTCTCAAACAAATACAAAATACATTGGATCTTAATGTGACAATATGCAATTGAAGGTGAGATCCTCATCCGACAGTATTATGTTAAGTGGTGGGACAAATTTAATCCCATAAAATCATTGCCTCCATTAAGCATGAATTTAAAAATATCTATCTTATCCTAAAATTGACAAATCCTTTTGCCCAGGCTCCATTAAAGATTAATGAGCTCATTCACTTAGAATTACAAAGTAAATAATCCCATTCAAATTTATCCAACGAATCCAACCTAACTTCAAAGGGAAATCAAAAGTCACGAAGTCTAAATCCACACTTAAGCAAGAATTGATCCAAAAAAATGCTTCTCATTTTGAAGACAATAATAATTATGACTCAGAATCATCAGTAGAGTCAAGCTACTCAATCAAGCCAAATATCCAATCCACCAAAAGGACTACCCTTCAACAATCAAATGATCAAAATATCCAAAAGGGTCACGTCTTACCACAATGAGTTTATGACGCATTCTAAGATTTTCAAGACCTATTTGATGACATCAATCTAAGTGATAACGAATGAATGAATGAAAAAAAAGGAAAAGAAAAAGAAGTCTTCTCTTGGCAAAATCACCAGACCTTCAGAAATTTTGCTTGATTGAGTAGCTTGACACTATAGATGATTCTGAGTCATCAATAGTTTTACGTCTTCCCACTCATCTATTTCTCTATCCTTTCTTAATTTGGATTTGGATTTTCCTGTTTTCAGTATTTGTCTTTTGGTTCATTTTTATTATTAGATTCGTATTTGGCTAATATTTAGAAGGTTATTGGTAGTGGCATTACGATACACGGTACGTACGCGATACAATTATTTGGTAGAATGATTCTTGTTTATATTAACGATTTGAAAAAAAAATATATTAAAGAAATGAGTTAAATGCAAATTATATCGTTAAGATGGATACTAAAATAATTTCAATCAAAATAATTTAATTATTAACTTATTTATCAAACATCAATTTAAAATAATTTATTACTTAAAGTGAATTAAAATAAACTTAGTCAAACATATTTTAGCTTGTAGACTAAAGTTAAACTTAAATAAATTATAACTTAAAAATTTAAACTATAAATTTAAGTGGAGTCAAACGGGTCAGAAATTTGTTTTAGCTACGTGATTTTATTTATTTATTTTAGAGCGCGTGTAATGGTTATTTTTTATAATTGTAGTTATTTTTATGATTTTTTTCAACGTGACTATATTTTAACATTACTTTTTAATATAAGACTTCGTCTATTAAGAAGAGTAACAATTGGTTGAACTATTTATTTGAGAAAAATGGATAGATTAAATTGTACGGGAAGGGAAAGAAAACTGTGAAAACAAAATGTTACATAAAATTTTCTTCATTTTCTTTTAGATTTTCTTCACTTTTCTTTAATTTATATTTCATTTCATAAATTTTAAGATACATACATAGTATAAATATAATCAATTATTAGAATACTAAGCAGAAAAATTTATGCAATCAGTGCATAAAATACATACAATCACATTCAATTATATGAATCTGCACGGGAACTTACAATACTAATAATGTATGTGATCTCAGTTTTAAATCATCTCACATCACTTTAAATCACTTCACATGAGATTGACAAGGGACAAAAATGAGATCACACCCGATATCAATGCATCACCGATGCGGTACAATTATTCCCCACCTCATATTCTTGGTATTAAATAAGATTCTGAATTTTCTCTTTTAATGTTGATTTAGTACCTCTCTAATGGGTCTTTCTATGGTACTGGCCTAGTACTAATACTCAGTTATCCCACCCCTAGATTCCATATAGGATTCTTAAGGCCGGTAGCGCAGAACTTTCCCATCCAAGAAGATGAAATTTTGGAGCTTCAAATAATTACTTTGTAACTTTTTACCTGATATTACTTTTCCAAAAGCATTGGTTGTAGAAAGTTAAATAAGATAGTTATATGTTGTAAATTATTTATGGGTTGTTCTTCTCACAGACTAGTATTACTGTGAAATGTAAAATTTAATGAAAATTTGAGAATTGATAAAAAATATTATTGAAAAGGTGGGGAAGTGTAACAGTTCCACATGAATGTAATATTATTGTGCTCCTTTTGTCAAAACATATAGTAATGTATATGAAAATGTGATATAATTTTTTTTCATATGTAAGTGTAATATATATATATATATATAATCATATGTAAGTGTAATATATATATATATATATATCAACACGCAACCATCATGTGAGTAGGCAAAACACTATAGGTTCAGTTAGTTCAGATAACAAAATAATTTACACTGAGCACGTCTGTCAACGTTTTACAGGGGTCAACGGTCTTAACGCAATCTCTGCTCAACAGACCTTACCCAGACGCGACTTGGGTGACGTCCCACTCAGTGTTCATTGATTGTTTCCTAAACTTACTGTAGTACAGTGAGTACTTTCTCAATCATAACAGATACATATTGAGTGCATTGGGCTAGCAACAGGATCATGATTAGTAGAGTTTATAGTCATGGTTATACACGATTTACATTAATACATACATGGTCTCATGAACAGAGAATATGAGGAATAAAAGAAACTTACGGTAAGGGAGCACTGGAGCTCCTGATTGTAACAGCGTTATATATTTGCAGGTGTGAGCAGGACAGTAATGGAGATAAGAAATAAGAGAGGAGTTAGAGAGAAAATGGTAAGGCAAACTTAAGAGCTCAACTCATGAGCATTCTATTCAACATAAAAGAAAAGCTTCGTCCTTCTCAACAAGGGTGAGAGGCTCTTTTATAATACAGAAAGTAATTTAACTAGAGTACAATATTAGTTAGAAATGTAACTTAACTCACGCTTAAAGTAACTATACAACATTATTCTATGCATCAATAATTAGCTAGAATAGCGTGGTGTGCTAAACATCATCCACGTGTTCGGATGTGGCAAGGTTACTGTGGAAACCTTTGTCTACTTCTGTTTTGCGGGTGAGCTTAATTGAGTTTGCCTTTCCCTTTATGGTCTTTGTCTTTTTCGAGCTGGTCAGAAATAATGGACGCTAAGGAGTCTCAAAAGTCAGCAATGGTAGGCTCTGGTGGGTCCACTGCGATTGTCAAATCTGGTAAGTCATTATTGGGGTCTTGACTCTCGCCAGCAAGGATGCTGAAGGCATTATGCTGAATGATGTCTAGACTTAGATCAGTGGTTGGTTCAGGAGGAAGTGATAATGGCCTCTGTGGACTCGGATTGGTACTGGATGTGGCCATAGAGGTTGTGTCAGATCCAAAAACATGGAGGAACTGGTTTTTTAAAAAAGGCATGGTTCTGACAGCTAATTCTTGTTCACTAATTTTGGGGAATTGCTGTTTAATCATGTTTTGAGCATTTAAGAATGGATTGCTCGTTGGTAATGGTACATGTTTTGGGATTGATTCATAGCATGCTTGTGCATGGGTTTTGATCAGTTTGATTAATTCGGTTAGGTGGGGATTCATACCTTTGTCCCACCATTTGGTCAAAAAGATACGTTTCAATACGGGTATTCACATTTCAGATCCCATTTCTAAATCCATGGGATATTGAATCGGATGATAAAATGTACCAAAGCTTTGGATACAGTACTATTTTTATGGATTAGGGCATATTGTGAATGCCATTCTTTAAATTCAGTTTTTAATATTTCTGATAAAGTATCAAACGTAAGGTCAAATTTATCCCACCAAAGGAGGAACCGATTTGGTAATCCTGCGTCTAATACCTCAGGACAAATACGGATAAACCATGTGTGATTTCTTATCGGATTTTGATAATATAATGTATTGGTAAAAGATTCTATATAATCCCAATAACTGTATTTAATAGTTTTCTGGTGTATCTTCATAGTTTTGGTAGTATGGGGATGTAGACCCCATTGATTAATGGAGATGAAATTTCTGATGACAGCCTTACTAAAAGTAATTGGGCTGGTATTTCGGTAAGAGTCATGGAATGTATGTCTGATTTCCATGCTCCCAGATTGAACTACTATAGCTTCATAAATGTATCTATAGTGTTCAAATCTGGTTGGATACTGTTGTGTGGAGAGATAATGAGTTAGCTCTCGATGAAGAAACACGACAAAAGATTCTGAACTGCCTCTCTGAAGACAGTTTTACTACCAATTCAGATGATGACGTTGCATATATTTCTGCATCTGAATCTGATTCTTCTATCACATCTGAACAACCTGATCAACCTTACTGCAGCTCTAAGAACTGCAATACCATAACAGAAACCAATTATTGGAAGGAAATAGTTGAGATGAACGGTTTAGGTCTGAAAGGACCAGGTCTAAATGTTTTAACTGATACTCAACGATCTCTTCTTGCCACAACTGATCAAATCACTGATCCTGAAATGAAACTCAAGTTTCTAGAAACTTGCTACAAGGAATATTCCACTCCTGAGATCAAACCTGTAGAAAATTACAGTATGAAAGAATTATTAAACCGTATTCAACAGGATTACATACCTCATAAACCTGTAACTATTTCTGATCTGAAAATGGAGATTAATATTATTAAAGCTGACATCCAACAGTTAAAGACTACACATCAAATCCTTTCTCAAGAGCTGAATCTCTTCAAACAGTCTACAGCCAAAGGGAAAGCCCCTATAATCTTCCCAGATCTGCCTTCACCAAATCAGTCAAGTCAAAGTCAAGGTCAACCTTTGACTTCACCAAATCAGCCATCTCCTAGTCAAAGTCAAAGTCAGACTCTGACCTCCCCAGATCAGCCTTGTCAAATCTCACCAGATCAGACAAAAGAAAATAATCCGTACATTTTCCTTCTAAACCAGGTCACTTTTCAGAAATGGTATACAAAGATTAACCTAGTAATCAAACCTGATTTCCTCATTACTGACGCCATTGTCTTAGTAGATAGTGATCCAGATATGAACTGTATTCATGAAGGATTAATCCCTCTAAAATATTTTCATGCAAACACTCAATCTCTCACAAGCGCTAGTGGGAATTCAATAAGAATCCAATACAAAATACCAGAAGCACTTATCTGCAAACAGGGAGTTTGCATACCTGCCTCATTTGTGCTCATTAAGAATATGACACAAAGTATTATCTTAGGCAATCCTTTCCTTAATTCAATTATGCCTATTACCAGAATTGATACCTCTGGTATCCATACAGTTGTTGATACTGTAGACATCATGTTTGAATTCATTACCAAACCGTATACTAAAGAAGTAGATATCATCAGACATCTGATTGATAATAAGACCAATCAGATTAATTTATTACAAAAAGAAATACACTTTTTGACTGTTGACCAACGCATTCAACAACCCGCAATACAAAAGAGAATTCACACTATTCTTCATGAATTCCGATCTGAAACTTGTAGTGATATCCCTAATGCCTTCTGGGATAGAAAGAAACACATTATATCTTTGCCTTATCAGCCTGACTTCAATGAGAAGAATATTCCTACCGAATCAAGACCTAGCCAAATGAAAAAGGAATATTTAAAACTCCGCAAAACTGACATTGAATCTTTATTAACAAAGAAATTAATTAGACCCAGTAAATCTCTTTGGAGTTGTACTGGTTTCTATGTAAACAAGAATGCTGAAATAGAAAGAGGATCACCTAGATTAGTGATCAATTATAAACCATTAAATGATGCATTGCAATGGATTCGATATCCAATCCCGAATAAAAAAGATCTACTTGATAGATTTTATGATTCTGTGATCTTTTCAAAATTTGATCTAAAATCAGGATTTTGGCAAATCCAAATAGCTGAAGTAGACAGGTATAAAACTGCCTTTATAGTACCTTTTGGCCATTTTGAATGGAATGTTTTACCATTTGGTGTCAAAAATGGTCCATCTGAATTCCAACATATCATGAATGATATTTTTAATGCTTACACTGCATTTATTATCTGTTACATTGATGATGTCTTAATTTTCTCATCATCCATAGACCATCATTTTAAACATCTTAATATTCTGAAGAATGTGATTATCCGAAATGGTTTAGTATTATCTGCTACTAAAATGAAATTATTTCAAACAACAGTTAGATTCTTAGGCCATAACATTTCTAATGGCACAATTATCCCTATTAACCGTAGTATAGATTTTGCATCTACATTTTCAGATGAAATAAAAGACAAAACACAATTACAACGCTTTCTAGGAAGTTTGAATTATATCCGTGACTTTTATCCCCAATTAGCTCAGGACACTGCTCTGTTAAATCAGAGACTTCAAAAGAAACCTATACCTTGGACATCAGATCTTACCTTAGCTGTTAAAAATATTAAAGTTAAAATTCAACAATTACACTGTTTAGCTTTACCACATCCGACATGGAAGAAAATTGTAGAAACTGATGCCTCTAACCTAGGTTATGGAGGTATTCTGAAGCAGTTAAATCCTCAAACTCATAAAGAAGAATTATTAAGATTCAGCTCTGGTACCTGGAAAGGACCAGCAAAGAATTATCCAACAATTAAACAAGAATGTTTAGCAATTTTGAAATGTGTATTAAAATTTCAAGATGATCTATTAAACCAACATTTTCTTATCTGTGTTGACTACTCTGCTGCAAAACAGATTTTCAAAAAAGATGTTCAAAATCTTGCATCAAAACAAATATTTGCATCATGGCAGAGTATTTTATCTATATTTGATTTTGATATTGAATACATTAAAGGT
The DNA here is from genome assembly GCA_003255025.1 of Datisca glomerata. NCBI lineage: Eukaryota > Viridiplantae > Streptophyta > Magnoliopsida > Cucurbitales > Datiscaceae > Datisca > Datisca glomerata. Next base: position 2,224,039 of record QANY01007613.1, on the reverse strand, counting down.
AACCAGAATTCTCTTCTTGATTTTCTAACCCGTGAATATTTACAAGAAAAATTCAATCATGAGTAATCGAGGAAGAGGCCGTAGCTCTCGTGGGCGCGGACGTGACAGAATCAATCTGCAATATCCGAATGATGGGATTTTCTGGCCTTCCGAATTCCCCAGTGTTCAAGAGGCTACTCGCAAGAGTACAAAAGTAGTCCTCTTGACACCAGAACAGTACATTCTTAACCGAATTTCTGAGGAAATAATCCTCATTATTGAACCGAATGATGAGAAATGGATGGAAGATCCATGGGAGATAAAAAATCGTTATCTCTCCACACAACAGTATCCAACCAGATTTGAACACTATAGATACATTTATGAAGCTATAATAGTTCAATCTGGGAGCATGGAAATCAGACATACATTCCATGACTCTAACCGAAATACCAGCCCAATTACTTTTAGTAAGGCTGTCATCAGAAATTTCATCTCCATTAATCAATGGGGTCTACATCCCCATACTACCAAAACTATGGAGATACACCAGAAAACTATTAAATACAGTTATTGGGATTATATAGAATCTTTTACCAATACCTTATATTATCAAAATCCGATAAGAAACCACACATGGTTTATCCGTATTTGTCCTGAGGTATTAGACGCAGGATTACCAAATCGGTTCCTCCTTTGGTGGGATAAATTTGGCCTTACGTTTGATATTTTACCAGAAATATTAAAAACTGAATTTAAAGAATGGCATTCACAATATGCCCTAATCCATAAAAATAGTACTGTATCCAAAGCTTTGGTACATTTTATCATCCGATTCAATATCCCATGGATTTAGAAATGGGATCTGAAATGTGAATACCAGAATGGAATACCCGTATTAAAACGTATCTTTTTGACCAAATGGTGGGACAAAAGTATGAATCCCCACCTAACTGAATTAATCAAACTGATCAAAACCCATGCACAAGCATGCTGTGAATCAATCCCAAAACCTGTACCATTACCAACGAGCAATCCATTCTTAAATGCTCAAAACATGATTAAACAGCAATTCCCCCAAATTAGTGAACAAGAATTAGCTGTCAGAACCATGCCTTTTTTAAAAAACCAGTTCCTCCATATTTTTCGATCTGAAACAACCTCTATGGCCACATCCAGTACCAATCCGAGTCCACAGAGGCCATTATCACCTCCTCTTGAACCAACCACTGATCTAAGTCTGGACATCATTCAGTATAATGCTTTCAGCATCCTTGCTAGCGAGAGTCAAGACCCCAATAATGACTTACCAGATTTGACAGCCGCAGTGGACTCACCAGAGCCTACCATTGCTGACTTTTGGGACTCCTTAGCGTCCATTATTTCTGACCAGCTCGAAAAAGACAAAGACCATAAAGGGAAAGGCAAACTCAATTAAGCTCACCCGACTAGCTGTCACACACAAAACAGAAGCAGACAAAGGTTTCCACAGTAACCTTGCCACATCCGAACACGTGGACGATGTTTAGCACACCACGCTATTCTAGCTAATTATTGATGCATAGAATAATGTTGTATAGTTACTTTAAACGTGAGTTAAGTTACTTTTCTAACTAATATTGTACTCTAGTTAAATTACTTTCTGTATTATAAAAGGGCCCTCACCCTTGTTGAGAAGGAACTAAGCTTTTCTTTTATGTTAAATAGAATGCTCATGAGTTGAGCTCTTAAGTTTGCCTTACCATTTTCTCTCTAACTCCTCTCTTATTTCTTTTCTCCATTACTGTCCTGCTCACACCTGCAAATATATAACGTTGTTACAATCAGGAGCTCCAGTGCTCCCTTACCGTAAGTTTCTTTTATTCCCCATATTCTCTGTTCATGAGACCATGTATGTATTAATGTAAACCGTGTATAACCATGACTATAAACTCTACTAATCATGATCCTGTTGCTAGCCCAAGGCATTCAATATGTATCTGTTATGATTGAGAAAGTACTCACTGTACTACAGTAAGTTCAGGAAACAATCAATGAACACTGAGTGGGACGTCACCCAAGTCGCGTCTGGGTAAGGTCTGTTGAGCAGAGATTGCGTTAAGACCGTTGACCCCTGTAAAACGTTGACAGACGTGCTCCGTGTAAGTTATTTTGTTATCTGAACTAACTGAACCTATAGTGTTTTGCCTACTCACATGATGGGTGCTCTCTCTCTATATATATATATATATTTTAAATTATTTCATACAGAAGTATCATTTTATGTATAATATTTTATATCAATATCTTGTTGTTTAAAATATTTTAATTACATACAAATTGGTTTACAGATTTATGCAAATAAATTTTATTATGCTATTCTTATTATATATTTTTTATATAATAAATTTTTAATTACTCTATAATGAATATCTAATTATTCAATATAATATTATTTTTATGGATATTTCTATTGTTTATATTATCAATATAATTACTATAATACTGATATTATATAATAGTATAAATAGTATATTGTATTACATTCTTTTGTATTATTAGTATAGTTTTATATATTTTAAAATCCTTTGCAATGGTTTTTTGAATAAAAATCTAAAATGAAGTTTCATATAATATTCTCATAACAAGGCAAGGACATATTACTCTCATTTTAACCGAAACAACATATAACTTATTATATAGTAGTTGTTTACTGCAGTAATATTTAGTATTGGTAATATTTTTACTATGTCACATTACCACTAAACGAAAAGCTCCTCAATAAGCATGAAAATGCATTTTTAGGCTAAATAATAGTGTTTTACACAAATCTCTCAGTTTGCTATGCAGTACCAAAAAATTGGGTCATTCTGAAAAATACTTATTAGTGCAAGCACTTCATAAACTTTAATTTGAAGTTTTCTCTTCATTATTTATCTTCTTTTTTCAATGAAAAAAATCTTTCTTTACTATTGTAGATGCTAAGATAGACCTCGTAGCATTTTAAAACATGCTAATACTTGCACCAACTTTTCAACGCTGTGGGAAAGGTATCGTCCAATCAAATGGAACTAGAATGTTAAAATTAGGTAGTTAGGTTATCATTAAACATGAATGTTTTGTATAAATTAATTATGTTATTGGCAGAGTGGACCTAGACCTTTTATTTGAAACATGCTATGTATAGGTATAGATGCATGACGTCGCTGTGAGTTAATAATATATATGATCATATCTTAAATATGGTAGATGATTGAGTAAATTTTTCTTAACTCTCTTGAGATTTCTCATTATCACACTTAACGCACTCTCTTCAAAAGATAGACACACTATGCTCTTAAAAAAGATTTCAAAATGTGGTTTTGTTAATCTTTTAACAGTATACTGTAGAGGGGGCCAATTTTATAGGACTTTATACAGAATCAACTTAAAGCTTTATACAGAAACAACCATTTAATAATTTTTTTTAAAATTTGGAAACTCCCATAAACAACTTAAACTGTCTCATTTAATGCATTATTTTTTTTTTATTTTTTTAAATACCATAAATAGCACAAAACATAAAAAGAGAGAGATTGAGGGAACCGAATGAGTGACGAATTTTAAGAGGTCCGATTGAGATTTTATTTGAGAAATCTTCTTTAAAATAGGTAAGTATAATCTATAATCTCTCTCCCTCCCCCCTCTCTCTCTATATTATATATATATATATCTGTATATATTTTATATTTTATATGTGTATATATATATATATATATATATATATATATATATATTATATGTGTGTACATATAGATACATACATAATCATATGTGTGTGTATATATAGTATCTTACATATATGATACATAAAAAATATATATGTCATTGATAACAATATAAAAATAAGTTATATATAATAGATAACTCGTACTTTTATTTAGTGTATATAAAAATTGTGTGCCGGTGTAATATAAATACAATATATATATATATATATATATACTTTATGGATGTTTATAACGTGTTCGAGTGTAATATTATATATACTCGTATATAAAGGTCATATATATATATATATATGGTTGTACACGAACACAGTTGTACCACCGAACGCACGCTGACATATCAATCATAGCTTAGGCAAACGCGTAAACACATAGTTGGCACGTTTGTCAGCGGCTTACTGAGGTAATCGGTCCTAACAGACTCCCTGCTTGGCAGACCTAGCCTAAACGCGACTAGAATGATGTCCCAGTAACTATATGCTCAGTGTTCATACTAATTATGTAATGATTGTCAATAATGCATCAAAGTGTTTCATCAGTTAGAACCTGATCGATGAATACTAGACGATATATTATTATTATATTGAACTTAAATTATGCTATACATGTTCTCATGAACGACTGATGAAAATAAGAAGAAAAACTTACTAGAATATGCAAACGAGAATTTATAATCTTCAACACTTATATTCTTATTACAGAGAAATAGAGAGAGAGTACATGGAGATAGAGAGAGTAGAGAGAGAGGTTTGCTCAGCGCATGAGCTTCCTAAAACATGTTCTACCTCAACAAAGGGTGAGGCTTCCCTTCTATATTACACAAAAGTGAGATAGATAAGGTAACGTGTCCTAGGCAAGTGGAATCATACGTCCTTATCCTCTTAGTTATCCTGGTTGTGGAACCTACTTTCTCAAAAAGTAGGTTTGTCTTCATCCTGTGAGTGGGCATCTACTTTTTTAAAGTAGTTTTAACGTTGATTATAGAAATCTACTTTATGAAAAGTAGATTGTCTACTTGTGCCGACGTTTCTATGAGTGGGCATCTAAATTTTTTAAGTAGTTTTACTGTTGATAAGCGTGACAGACTCAAACAAAGATAAGGCCGGTCCTTTTCCCTTCTTATCCTTGTCCATGTCCAGTTTGTCTGAGATTAGACTGGTGAGAGAGTCCAAAAAATCTTCAATAGAAGGATCTGGATCTAGACTTTCACCAGCTAAAATACTGAACTTTGGTATGATGTTGAATGACTCCTGGTTGTCTTCGTAGAAGCATCTTCTGGAGCTATGGACTGTAAAAATTGTTCTTTCAATAGTCCATAGTTTTGATAATCAATTTGTTATCTAATAAATCAGGAAATTTCTTTTTTAATTCTGTTTGCGTCATAACAAATGGATTTCCTGATGGGGCTGGAAGAGCCTTTGGACGAGAATCAATTTATGCATGTGTGTGGGTCTTGATCATTTTAATAAGTTCTGGTATATTGGGGTTCATCCCCTTATCCCACAATTTTGTATAGAACACCCTCTTAAGACGGGGGATCTTATTCTGGTAGTCACATTGAAGATCCCCTTTCCATGTCCATGGGATGCTGAACTTGATAATAAAATAAGCTACTATTTTAGACATGGAAATCTCTTTGTTGACTACTAGGAGGGAGTAGGCAGCTTGCCATTCTTTGAATGATGCTTGAACTAATTCTGGTAAGACATCGAGAATGATACTGAATTTACCCCACCAAACAAGGAACCGGGTGGGTAGCTCATTTTTTAGGACGTCCGGTAAATCCTGATGAACCATGTATGGTTGTGAACTAGATTCTAATTGTAAAAAACATAGGTAAAGGAATCAATGTAATCCCAATAACTATATTTTGTTTCTTTATTGTTGCTGTCAAGACTTCTGCTGGTATGATATGGAGTCTCCATTGTGCAATACGCATAATATTTTGGATAGTAGCCTTACTGAAGGAAATAGGGCTAGCTGTTCTGTTGGGGTCGTGGAGAGTATGCCTAATCTCCATGGCTGCTGTTTCAAGCACAATAGCTTAAAAATGTAGTGATACTGGTCGAAATGAGTGGGAAAGTGCTGAGTTGATAAGTATTGTTTCTTAATTTCCAATGGATCTGGCATCCATTTCTCATATGTTGTTTCAATGAAGAGAATAGTCTCCTCAGTCATACTGTTCTGGTATAAGAAGTACATCTTTAGCATATTTCCTAGAAGAAGTCTCTTGTGTGCTGTTACGATTGTTGTTTAAGCTTGTGTTCAAGCTTGGGAATTCTGTTATGTAGAGATTTCTCCTGCCTCGGCCTCGGGCGTGATTTCTGTTAATGAACCGTGCAAGTATTCGCAGGTTAGAAAGTCTGGTAAAGATTTTTATTCACCTTTGATATGCTTAATATCAAAATCAAAGACTAATAATAAACTTTGTCTAGAAGCAAATATCTGTTTTGAAGTAAGATTTTGTACATCTTTTTTAAATATCTGTTTGGCTACAGATTAGTCAACTCTGATAAGAAAATGTTGGGTAAGTAAAAATCATCCTAAAATTTTAGAACACATTTAATAATTACTAAACATTCATGTTTAATAGTTGGATAATTTAGTGTTTGTCCTTTCCAAACTTCGGAGGTAAACCTAAGAAGTTATTTTTTTTCTGATTACTGGGATTAACTTGTTAGAGGATCCCACCATATCCCTGGTTAGAGGCATCTGTCTCAACAATCTTTTTCCAGGTAGGGTTAGGTAAAGATAGGCAATGTAACTGTTGTATTTTTTGCTTTATTTTCTATAATGCCAAAGTATGTTCAGCCGTCTAAGGAGAATGATTTTTCTTAAGTCTATTATAAAGGATAGAGCTATCCTGGGCACATTGCTGGTAAGTCTCTAATATAATTCAGACTTCTTAAAAATCTCTGTAATTGAATTTTATCTTTTATCACGTCTAAAAATTTAGAAACAAATTCTATACTTCTGTTAATAGGAATAATAGTTCCATTAGAAATATTATGTCCTAAGAATCTAACTTCAGTTTGAAAACGTTTCATCTTAGAAGCAGATAAAACTAAACCATTTTTAATCTAACATGCTTGAAGATATGCAAATGCTTTATATGTTGATCAATGGATGATGAGAAAGTTAAAACATCATCAATGTAACATATTATGTATTTAGTATACGGATTGAAAATATCATTCATGATATGCTAAAATTCTGAAGGTCCATTCTTAACTCCAAATAGTAAAACATTCCATTCAAAAACACCAAAGGGCACTGTAAATGTAGTCTTATACCTATCCTGTTCAGCATTTTGAATTTTCCAGAATCCTTATTTTAAATCAAACTTAGAAAAGATTACTGAATCATGTAAGCGATCTATTTAGAATAGTATACCTAATCCATTGGAGGGCATCATTGAGCGGTTTATAATTGATCACTAATCTAGGTGATCCTCGTTCAATTTCTGTAGATTTGTTAACATAGAAAGCAGTACAACTCCAAAGGAGATTTACTGGGTCTAATGAGTTTCTTCTATAAAAAGGGATTCAATTTCTGTTTTACAAATTTCTAAATATTCCTTGTTCATTTGGCTAGGCCTAGATTTAGTAAGAATATATTTTTCATCAAAATCATAATGGTAAGGAAGAGAGATAATATGCTTCTTCATATTCTAAAAAACATTTGAAAAATCACTGCAAATGTCTATTGAAATTCTTTCAAAATAACTTGGATTTTATTCTGAATAGAAGGTTGTTGGATTTTCTGTTCTAGAGTAAGAAATTGAACTTCTTTCTTAATAAAATTGATTTGATTTTTCTTATTTTGGATAAGATCTTTAATAAGATCGAATTCTTTAGTATATGGTTTAGTAACGAATTCAAAAAGAATTTATAATACCCCAAAGATTTAATGAGTAATTTTGTAATTTTAAAAACCCCACACTCACACACTATTACCAATCAATCCCTAGTGTAACTACCAACTACAACTCTTTATACCACATCTTCCTCTCCATTTCTCTCACGCAACAAAATTCCTGGCTCCCTCTCTCTGACAGTTTCCTCCTCTGTAGGCGATGTTCTTCACCTCCTTCTTCGTTCGTCTTCCATTTGCTTCCATGTCAATTTTAAGGTAAATGAATTCTTCTCTATTTCTTCATTTTATTTTCTCATTTCTCATGCTTTAAACCCATATTTTTCTATCTAAATGTTGGAATAACCAAATATGAAAGTTTGCTCTAATTCCAGTGAACTTCTTCCTCTTTCATCTCTATTTTTTTAGTCATCGCAGCATCAACGTCGTTCTAGTTTTCAGTAAGCTTCTTGCTTCTCGTTTCTATTTTCTTCTCTTTTCTTCTCCTATTGAATCTAAATTTTTTTAATTAATACTTTGATGCATCAGTCTGAATTTTGCTCTCTAATTTCCAGCAGTTTACATTCTTGTTCATCTCTATTTTGTTCAATTATTCTTGCATCATCATCGTCCATCGATTCCAGTAAGGCATTTTATTTTCTTTCACTCGTTCTCGTCATTTCTCCCCCGTTTCTATCGGTTTCTCTGCCCTCTCACTAAACTCATCCATATTTCATTTTTGTTCTTCTATTTTCTTTCATTTGGGCAGCCTTCAATCATCATTTTTCTGGATCATTGCTTCATCGTCATCGTCGCTGTCTTCATCATCGGTAAGCTTGATTTCCTTCCTTCTCTCTCGGTTCTGTCCAGAATGCAACTTGGTCTTTTGACACAGTTGGCTTTGACCCCACCCATTTATCTCTCTCTTCCCTCTCTATTTATACTTCTCCCAGTCTCTCTCTCTCTGTCTCCTTCGTCTCCCTCTTCCCCCTCTACTTCTATTTCTCTCGGTCTCTCTCTCTGTCTCCCTCTTGTTATTTCTATCGATCTTTCTCTTTCCTTCATCTTTCCCCCTCACTGTTACGTCTCTCTCTCTCCTTCGTCTCCCTCTTCCCCTTTGTTTATGCTTCTCTCGGTCTCTCTCTCTCTCCCTCCTTCGTCTTTCCCCCCTCTCTGTTGCGTCTCTCTCTCTCTCTCTCTCTCTCTTCTTCTTCATCCCCCTTTTCAGTTCCTCCCATTCTCTTGAACCGGTTCACCTGAAACAGACTAGTTCATTTAGACTGGGTCGAACCAGTTTAGTTAGACTAGACCAGAATGAACCGGCTTGGTCAGACCAGGCCAAACCAGTTCAACCCGACCAGACCGAACCGGCCCAAAACAGCAGAACCGAACTAGTTTAGACCACCCAAACCTTGTTGAACCACTTGACAATTTACACTCTGTGTGGTTTCCACCTATTTCCAACCTCGCTTAGCTAATTAAATAATTAAATAGTTGCTGAATTTAATTCGTAGTTAATCTAGGTAAGTGGATTTACATAATAATTCTGTTCATATGTTATAAGTGTAGAATATATAATGTGAAATTGTTTTATTATTTCTTTATGTTCAATATTATGATCAAGTGTTTTATTTATTTTTCATATAATGATGAAATTATTTACCATGTTATATATGATTATATTTTGAGTTATGCATGTAATAGTTATACCGTTTATGTTCATGAACAAGTTATATGTTTACTCATGTATATGTGATTATGTGTATTTTGAATATTAATTCAAGTAAAGTGATAAGTAAACAAGAAGTAGACTTAGTCATGTCCATTAGTTATCAAGTAACAAGATTGTTCACGTCATGTTATCAAGTTATATGGTTGGATGTCACCAAGTTCATGTTAGCGTCCTTAACGTTCAGATAACCTTAAGTGAAATCAAGTTTTAGGATACCGAATCTGTCATGTTCACATTCATGTTTCAAGATCAAATTCAAGTTGTGAATTAGTTCTGGTTAGGTTGTTAATCGAGGGATAAGCGTAGTCAAATTATGATCAAGTAAGTATAAGTATCGGCATGTTTAAGTACAAGTACAAGTTATATGTTAACCATGAAATCGTGTGTTATTACATGTATTTTATGTGCGAGTGAACGTGTGAAATAAATTTGCATGAGTTATATGTTTACATTTATGTCATGTGAAACTTATTAGTATGTGAATTTACTTACTGAGTATTTTTAATACTCACCCCCATAGATGATTGTGTTGCAGGTGATGGTGAGCAGCAGTACTGAGAGGCTGTCACAGCAAACATGATTATGATTTTTAAGTTAAATTATAATATTATAACTTCAGTATGGTTTATATTACTTCAGAAATTTATGAGTATTCATGTTTAACTTTCATGTCTTATGGATTTTTGTGCTTCACTTTATTACAGCTTTATGACTCATTTATTTCAGTTTAATGAGTTAATATTCTTTTAAGATAATTTTATGCTTCCATTATTTAACGTTAAAATTGGGCAAAATTAGGATTTTCAATTTGGGAATTTTCTCAAATTAGGGTTTTAATTGAATTGAGAATTTTTGGATTTTGAAATTTCAAGCATGTTTAACTCTTGGGGATCGGGGCTTTACATAATTTGTCTATTATTAACGGTAGTAAAAATATCATTAATATCAATTTTATCTATAGGCATCAATAAACACATAAAATGGTTGCCTAAGATAATATTTTGAGGCATGTTTTTCAATAAAATAAATGAAGTAGGCAAACAAATACATTTGTTATAGATTAAAATTTCTGGTAGTTTAAATTTTATTTTCGTTATGTTACCACTCGCACTTGGTAAGAGATTGTGTAGTTTTCTAAAAATACTTAGGAGGGATTAACCCATCTAAAATACAGTTCATGTCAGCTCCTGTATCAATAAGGGTGATATCATCTTTAATTATAAAATTTAGTTTTATAATAAAAGTAATTCGGATGTATCATTTTTGAAAGGTAACTTTATTCATAAGCATAAGATACTGGTTACTTTCCTAAGCATCCTGAGAAGAAAAAGATTATGGATCAATGGGATTCTTAACCTTGGAGGAAAGTTCCTGTTTAATATGGGAAAGGTCCTGAAAGATAATTTGGTTCACGGTTTGTAACTGTTTGACTTCAGTTTTGAGAATATTGACTTCCAGCTTTAGGTCTTGAATGGTTATGGGTCTTCAGTAACAGATTTATTTTGTATCCGATTCATAATCTCGCGTATACTATAATTCTCAATTGGGAGGATATCCTCAGTAATGTGATCCTTGGTGTGATCCTTATATAAAGCTTCCAAAAACTTTAATTTTGTTTCTGGATCTTGTATTTGGTCTGCAAAATTGAGCATAGTTTTCTAGATTTCTATTAAAACATTGATACTAGGTTGACCTAGAGCAAGGCCATTCATCTCAACGATGGCTTCTCAATAACTGGCTTCTATTAACATGTTGCAATTCTTATTTTTGCAACAAGGTTTAGCCTGATCAGAAGATGAATCTGAATAGGATGAATATATCTCAGCTAATTTAGGACAAATGAGAAACAATAACTCAACATAAAGAAAAAAAACGATATGAACTTCATGACATCACAGTTAGGCTGACACCTTCTAAGGACCCACTACAAATGCACCGACATCCCAGCTAGATTGGCACCTCCAGCAACCCCATTGGCTAGCCTCCTTAAAACCTTAGCTGGTAAAAAAACCCCAAATGGGAAAATTCAGAGAAAGAAAATGAGTACTAGCCAAGGAAAAATAAAGCAAACCTGAACAACAAACTATTCAAACGAGAAGAAATAAAAGAAGGATAAGAACAAAAAAAGTAGATCTCTCTTTTGTTAGACGACCATCTTTTGAACAGAAATCCGCCAACGTGTTATATTCACGTGTAATATGTCTGAACTAATGCTTCTCCCATTGAGTAGCAAGAGAAAGAATATCAGAAATTAAAGCTGCAATTCCACTACCACAACCATTAAAAGCATGAATTTCTTTAATTATAACAACAGAATCAGAGCAAATACGGACACAACCGGAATAAAGATGAGAAATCTCCTCAAAACCCCATCTAAGAGCAATAACTTCACCTTGAAGAACATACAAAATATAATCACAACTAGAGAAACCAACATCATGAACATTACCTCCTAGATCCCAAAGTACCCAACCAATCTCAGTCGGACAATTAGAATTAGACCACGCCGCATCTGTTTTAAGAACCCAACAATTATCAAGCTCAATGGAATCTGGAGAACGAGAAACACCCATGACCGACACTGAAGGAACACTGAGAAAATACTCGCTCGAATGTTTATCAGTCAAAAGGATGGTCAGGCCTGGGTCCATAACAGTATCTTCAAAACAAGTAGAATTCCTGCATTTCAATATACGTGAAAGACCATGAATGAACCAATTAATCAGATAAAAATTATCATCACGAGAAAGAGATATTTAATTGATATAAATATAGACAAATAAAAGTATGGATGATTATACATTTAAGTTAAATAATAAAATGGTGAAATAGTAACTAACTAAATAAGAAAAAATATTAAAATTATTAAAATTTACAACATTAATTATTTTTTAGAAAAATTTTATAATTGATTTTAAAATTAAAAAGTTATCTAAATAATATCCTTTCTAAATTTTATATTAGGCACACTAGTTCAAGACAAAACCCTGCAGGCCCACTACATAACGTTGGTGATCCATGAGAGACACTCATCCGAGGGACCAGTGCCCTTACATCTGTCCAGGAATATCCATCCTGAGGGGCCTAAACTGACACCGTTTTTAGCCTTATTCCTGCACTAACTCATTGCTAGCCCCTAGCAATTTAGCAACAAAATGATTTTTTATGTGATCAATAATTAGTTCTTAAAATGAAGCTTATACTAAACTTTATTATTATTCAACTCACCATTGGATCATTCACGCACATAAACATTAAACTCACCATTTTGTGTAGCAAGAGGTACTATTTGATTATAAAATTATATACACGTGTATTTGTAAAGCGACCAGAAGATATGAAATATCTTCACATTTATCCCAAATTATAAAACAATAAAGAAAATTCAGGGTTGACTTGTTGACCTCGATGTTTGGAATTAATTAATTTTAATTCACAAAAATTATAAAATATAAATTCACTTGATTTGAATTAAAAGCATATTTAATCTCACATCTCCTAAAACCAATCAAACTAGGATCCGTAATGGTAATTCTTTAAAGAAAAACATAACATGCTCGAATCCGTATTCACAATCACAATGTTTCAAGAGAATGACATAGACCTAATTAGATTTGATTTATCTAGTCAAATATGGATGGACTATATTAAGCAATAAAACTTATGAAAAATTTACTTTTATTTTTTGTACACTTTTTTTAATAAATTAATCTAGTATGTTTATATTTAGTAAAGGAATAAATCAATAACTTTAACCTATGTTGTTACCTAGCAGAGCAAAGTACCTCTTCCCTATTCTTGAACCCATGAAAATGTAATAAGACGTTGACAAAATACTTTTAGTTTTTTTATGAAATGTTAATTCTAAATAGTTATTTCCTATGAAGATATTTTTACAATCTAAAACCAGATTTCAAACGGGTGTTGCTTTTCAATACATCTGATAACCTTCAGTACAAGTAATGATGGTAAAATAATGCAATAAATATAAAATGAGAAAAGAGTGAGCTTATCTGCAACATAAACAAAATCATTTGTATGGTTAGCGCAAGCCAACTACAATTTAATTTGACTTTTCCCCCGTAACCTTAAGTTTATGCGTGACATGTTGGCAATCATGTCCTATATTTCTTTTCCTCAGAAAGAAAAAATAAAAATGGAAAAATGGACAATTCAGAGTTGGACGAAGATAAGAATCACATTGGATTGGATTTTATGCATACGATCTGATACAATTGGTTTGTTACTGTTTAAACAATTGGTTGGGTTAGCTGTAGAATTTATTCTTATAATAAAATGAAATATGTCAAAATTTGATCGTTGAAAAATTATTGAACTCAAAGAAAAATTTTCGATGAAAAAGTAAGTTGATCGGTTAATTCAATAAAAAATAAAATGAGAGTTCGCACTTGTTTTCGTTGGTATCGTCAACTGAATCTAATTCAATTGTTTACTTATTCTGTTTTTAAGCTTAGCTGGTTATAATGAATTTCATGTCATTCAGAATATGATTTCTACAAACTTTCTCTTCTCGTATGATAGAAAAATAAAACATCTATCTCGTGCCCTAAATTTGAAGAATTAAGGACACATATAAATCCTAGAGACTCATTTAATAGGGAATCCCTATTATATTCAAGGTTAAAATCGTCAGAGAAATAAACAAAGTTCTCTTCTTTGATTGTGAGGAGCAATTTTCCTAGGGTTTCCTTTATGCATCCTTTCTTGGGAAAACAATATGGAATCTCCAGTAGAAGAAAGAAGTAATTTCGATTCCATAATTGAGTAGGAGCTTTTGGGGCGTATGGATGGGTGCAATATTACAGAGGAAGAAGCCTGTGATGTGGTTATTTCTAATGAGATCACTTACGAAAACATTGAGGCTAGTCAAATTAGTATCTTGGGTCGAGTGATTACCAACCGGAAATATAATCTATTAGGACTCAAACAGGTTTTGTCTAGAGCATGGAATATTAGTGAGGAGAGTCATTTTGTTGTGGTCAGAAAAGATTCTTTTCATATTTTCTTTGTGAACAATGATTATCTGTGTTTTGTTATAGAGAGTATGCCTTGGTTGTTTGAAAAGAATTTGTTTGTTGTGAAAAAATGGAATGCAGATTTATCTCTAATGAGTGATGAATTCAACAAGGAGAATTTCTAGCTTCAAATACATGATCTACCTCTTGAATGTAGGGGTAAACAAGCGGGGGAATTGATTAGAAGCAACGTTGGTAGAGATGGTTGAAGCTATTGAGGGTGTTATGAGGGATGGTTTTGAGTTCAGAAATTTTATGTGAGTCACAGTGGAGGTTGACCTTGTTAAAACCCTGTTGAGAGGCTCAAACATAAATTTCAATGGGAGACGTTCATGGTGCAATTTTAAGTACAAGTGCCTCCCACGTTTCTATTTTCCTAGTGGTAGAATTTATCACTTGGATGGGTTCTGTAAAGAGAAAGTGAACGATATTAGCAGCAGTGATAATAATGATAGAGTAAGGGTTGGCTATGTGGACTATCTCAAAGCCACCCCTGACCTGGTTCAAAGAATATCTTTTTCTCAAAAGATGAACGCAAGTCTCCGCAATCACGGGAAGGAAGAGAACAACTTTCTTAGATCTAGTTTTGGATGGAAGGATCATGAGTATCCTTGAGATTAGGACATGTCTTGGAGGAGCATTGAGAACGGGGATAATGCAACTTGCTGGAGGTCGGAAGAAATCGTCGGAGAAGGTGAGTGGAGAATCGAGCAACCAGAATCCTTGCAAAGACATGGGCAGAAATTCACAAGAAAAATAAAGTGAAAATATCCCTCTTTTATCTAAATATGTTTTTATTGATAAGGGAAAATCCCTCTCGTGGATAAGGAAAATGTGGAAGCAGTTATGGAGGATAGGGAGATAATACCGAGATTGGGGGAAGGAGATAAGATGAATCAATCGTTTGAGTTTGTATCTAATGAAATTGTGTTGACGCAAGCTGGAGAAAAAATAATGGGAGTGATTGAGGACGTGCACCATTTGGTAGGGATGGAGCAGGCTGGGAATGTGGCTCGATCTCAAGGCATGCGTTTGAGTTCAGTGGCTTTCAAGAAGGGCAGGAGTAATCAAAGCCCACTTTATTTGATAGGGACATTGTTGTGGACCACTTGGGATGGGCTCAAGCAAGGCTGAGACTAATACTGGGAGGAAGTA
This sequence comes from Datisca glomerata, assembly GCA_003255025.1. Classification (NCBI taxonomy): domain Eukaryota; kingdom Viridiplantae; phylum Streptophyta; class Magnoliopsida; order Cucurbitales; family Datiscaceae; genus Datisca; species Datisca glomerata. The sequence goes on along the minus strand of QANY01007613.1, from coordinate 2,208,539 downwards.
TAATCATTCTGGCTCAGCCTCTAAATGGGCCAGAAATAAGAAATCCAAAAAAGAGAAGCATAATCCGCGTGTGGGTGATAAGAGCCTGCAAGACTTCTGAACCGTATAAAAAAGACTAAAAGTGGAAAATTGTTTGTAGCCGTTGACATCTAAGGTGGTGGTAGCCGACCTAAACTGGCCCCCAATCTAATCAATGAAAGTTCTGGCGTGGAATTATCAGGGTGTGAGGAATCCTCTGACAGTTTTCTCATTGGGAGGGTTATCGAATACCCATTCCCCGTATCTAGTTTTTTATGTGAAACATAAAACAAGAAAAATGTGGTGGAAAAATTGAAGTATTTTTTTTATACTTCGGGCTTCATTGATGTTAAGCCATATGGTTCTAGTGGGGGCCTTGCCCTTTGTTTTATTGTTTCGATTATTAAGTGTTGCTATTTTCTTATCGAAGTCTCTGTTTTGGATCCAACTAGAAATTTGACTTGGTGTAGTTTCTTTATTTATTTGATCCATCTCAATCATATTAAAGAGGAACAATTGAATACTTTGGCTTTGTGGATCTCTGAGAATCAAGATACTTGTATAGTGTTGTGGGATTTCAATGATATAATGCACCCTAAGGAAAAATGGGGAGGAGTTAATCGATCGTATGCTAGTTGTAACAGTCTAGTGAATGCATGGATAAGGGTTGGTTGATATTGGATTTACAAGACCAGAATTTACTTGGACGTGAACCTCAGTCTTTGATCTAAGAGATAATTGACCGGTGTTTGGCTAATATGGTCTTGATCGAAAATTACCCTCATGCCTATCTCTCCCATATTCCTAGTACTGGATCGGATCATGCTGCTATCCTTTTGAGCACTGAAGAAAAATGGCCCAAAATTCCCCATTTGTTTCAGTTTGATAAGAGGTGGATGAAGTGGGTTGAATGTCATGGTAAAATTATTGACAGTTGGGCTGAGAGTGGAGGAAGATACTCGAATGCACTTATGGAGAAATTGGATGCTACTCGGGTCAAACTGGTTTCGTGGAAGAGGAAAAATATTAATGTGAACTTAAAAACTCTCATCGGCTTTCTTAATAAGAAGTTAGAGTCCTATTTGTCCCAGCAAGATCCAAATCGAGAGATGATTCAGAAACTTGAGACTAAGCTTAGGCTTGCACTAGTGAAAGAAGAGTCATATTGGAAGGACAGATCTAGGATTCAGTGGCTTGACGAAGGAGATCTCAACTCAAAATTCTTCATGCCAAGGTATGCCTTCATCATCAATAAAACAAGATTTGTGAGTTTATGGAGGATTCAGTTCATTGGGTCTCTAATCTTCAGCGAATGCATGATATGGTGATGAATTATTTCTTAGAAAATTTTCTCTCTTCTGGCCCTATGCTTGAAGATTTATCGGTGGCTTTGGAGCATATAAATGGTCTCTTGGAGGAAGCTGAGGTAGCATATCTGGACAGGGCGATTTTGGATGAAGAAATTTATGGAGCTTTACATAAGATGAAACCCAACTAAAGCCTCGGGACCTGATGGATCTACAAATACTTTCTTCCAGCAGAACTGGGATACAATGGGAAACGAAGTTCTTACTTTTGTTCGTAATTTTCTCAGTTCTAGTTTGGTGCCTAATAATGTAAACTTGACTACAATCGTTTAGATTCCAAATTTTGCAAACCCCCATAGTTTGAATCTATTAAGACCTATAAGCCTTTGTAATGTAGTGTATAAAATCATAGCTAAAATCTTGGCTAATAGATTTAGATTAGCTATGGGCAATGTGATTATCCCTTTTTAGAGTACGTTTGTGCTTGGTCGTCAAATTATTGATAACATCATTGTAACTCATGAAGTTATGCATTCTTTTCGCATTAAAAAAAGAGGTAAGGGGTTTGGTGCTGGTGTTAAGATTGACATGTCTAAAGCCTACGTACTAGTGGAATTGAGTTTCGTTATTGCAATTCTCAGGAAATTAGGCTCCTCGAACATTTAGTGCAATTGGATATATACTTGTATTTCTTCTGTTAGGTTCAATGTCCTGGCAGTAGAGGGCCTAGCTTTAATTATTCTAAAGGGTTGCGTCAGGGAGACCCTCTGTCCCCATATCTGTTTTTTATTTGTGTTGAAGCTTTGTCTTCCTTACTGTCTCGCGGTGTTTCATCAGGTCAAAGTTTGGGCTTTTGATTCAATCGCAATGGTCCAATTTTATCTCATTCTTTCTTCCCAGATGACTCTCTCCTATTCTGCAAGGCAGACAGATTTGAATTGGAGGTAATTATGTGGCTTCTAGAGATTTATGGTAGAGCTTCAGGCTAAAAGGTTAATTTTCAGAAAAGTCTAATAGTATTTAGCGAAAATACTCCTAACGTGAAGCATCAACTTGCTAAATTTTTTTATTTATAATGCTCCTCTTCGTTATCTAAATACTTCTTGAGACTAATTTTAGCATGTCCAAAGCCAATGCTTTTAACAATACCTATGATAAAGTCATTTTGAGGATTTCAGGGTTGTCTAAGCGGTTTCTATCTCAAGCTAGGATAGAAGTGTTGATTAAGGCTAGTTGCTTTCTCTATGTCAAAATACATAATTTCATGCTTCAAAATTCCAATCTCCATCTATAAGAAGATGAATAGTAAAATTACTGATAATTGGTGGAACTGCAATAACCTCACTCAAGGAATTCACTAGAGGCATGGAAGAAATTGATAAGACCAAAATCTGAAAGGGGTATTGGCTTCTGAGATGTGAATACTTTCAACCTTGTTCTTAAGGACCCCTCCCTTCTCATGCACCGTGTTCTTAAGAGTAAGTCTTTCATACATTTTGATTTCATTGATGTTGTCGTGGGTAGAAGGCCCTCTATGGCATTAAGAGCATGATGGAAGGGAAGAAAACTCATGGGTGGATTGAGATGGTCTGTTGGTGATGGGAGAATGATAAGCATTTTGAATGACCAGTAGATCCCTAAATCGTATCAGTTAAGAGTGGTTACTCCTAAAAGTCAGAATTTCAATAAAGTCAATGAGTTGATTTCAATTAGTGGTAACAGATGATATTTAAATGTTCTGGAATCAAATTTTCTGCCGTATGATATTGGGCTTATCAAATCTATTCCTTTCAGCAGAAGAGGTAGAGTTGACATACTTATTTTGCATCTCAATGATAGTGGAGTTTATAGAGTTAAATCTGGATACAAACTTGCTATGCACTAGCCCAGACAGGTAACTTGGCTCATGATTGTGCTGTCGTCTCGACTCACACTGATGAAGATAAAAAAATGTGGAACAATTTATGGAGACTTGACACTCCTCCGAAGCTTCAGGATTTTATGTGGAGATTTTTGAATAATTACCTTGCTTGTAAATCGAATCTGATCCGTAGAAATATGGTTTCTGAGCCTTTTTGCCCTTTTTGTGAATCTAAGCATGAATCTCTCCTCCACTTGTTCTTCAACTGCAAAGTAGTGGATAATATTTGATTTGGTAGTCGGTTTGGGGTTAATACGTCTCTTGTTCAAGGGGTGAATATTGAAGAGAAGTGGAAATCTATCCTTAATTTCCTTCCATTCTTCTTCATGAAGGAGCTAAGAGGTTGATTTATTGCTTTGTTTTCATATGTGGTATATGTGGAAAGCTTGTAATAAAAAAGTTTTTAGAGGTGAGGCTTTCAAGGTTATAGAGACAATTAGGCTTGCGGTAGAGAAGTATTCATGACCGTAAAGTCTTTTATCTTCCCCAATGGATCGACTCTTAATCATTTATCCCACGAGGTAGAGATTGATAATTCATGGCTGCTCTATTCCGATGCAGCGAGAGACTCTGATAGAATAAGGGGTATTGGTTGGGCTCTGTGGGATCTTGGAGGTGTTCTTATGGTGGTTGGGTTTCAAAACTTACTCTGCTCGAATTCTATTATTCATGGTGAGGTCTGTGCAATGTTATGGGGGTATTGAAACTGCAATTCATTTTAAACCAGTAAATATATGCATCTACTTTGAGTTCTATAACCTCATTGAAGCAGTCAAGATGGGTCAGACTCTCCATCTAGATATTGAGCTGCTGGTTTTTTATATTATTAGTTTGACTAGTATTTAGTTTGACTAGTATTTTTCCTCTTTCATATTTAATTTTTGTAAAGAGACAAGAATACTCTTGCTTATGCTTGCGCTAGAGAGGGTATGACTATTTACATGCCTACTATTTTGTATCACCATCTTCCTGAGAATTCTCCTTTTGTGGAGAGGGAACTGATTTTTCCTACTTAATGGAATGATTTTCAGTTTGTCAAAAAAAATAGCGAATCCCTATTGTATGTGATTGATGCAATGGTTACAAGAAAATATATCTAGTAATAACAAATTGTTATTTCGACGACAAATCAATATGTTCTTAATGTTGAATGATCAAGATTAATTGTCAAAAGTTTAATAATCAACAGCTTATCATTGGTCATTACCTTAATATCAAACATCAATTTTCATCTTCGGAAATCTTTTTCCCCAATAATGGAAGTTATTGCAATTCTTGAGCAAGATATTATATATTGTGTTAGAAGAAACATTTATAGAACTACAAAACTTTGTTCTAATTTTGTGTGGTATACACCAATTAAAGTACGAGATTGCCAATAATTCTTCTAATCATTAGTTGCTACACTAACTTCTATCTTGATTAAACATGTATCAGTAATGTGGAACAATGAATTGTGAATTGAAATCACGAATACGCCATATAATTAGTGCAACAAGTTTCTCTCCAGCTGCATATTAACCATTCAAATTAAACAAAGTGTAATTATATATAAATTATACTTTCATGTTTAGTCTATTAATTCATTCCTTAATTATTGTACTTTTGGTTTTCTAAATAATTTTCAAAAATAAAGTATGCATTTATATGTTAAGAAAAATATAGAAAGTGTTAAGTAATTAATGGAGTTAGTTTAGGGGCTTTATTGTATTTTGCTCCTAACTAGTCGTTGACTGTTTTTCTCATCTCTATTTTTATCTTTGGCTCTCTCTCTCAGGTTTAGTTAGAAAGTTTTGTTTCCTTGGCTCTCTTTCGTCTTCCTTCTTCTCTTTTCCTTCTTTGTTGTACCAGGTTATTTTCATCTTCTTCTATAACTCTTCATGATATCAGAGCTTTGTTGATCCACGTCAAAGATCCATGGCAGAGAATCCAGAAAATTAGTCCATCATTGCTCAAGACATTTCTGAGAATCAACCTGCTTCTCAGAAAAATCCACATAATTTTACTTACTTCTTTGTCTTATCCAAATCACGCCTCTAACTCTTCTTCCTCTAATTTCACTGTTATGGTTGATTCAACCCCTTACTCTCATATCTTCATTTTTTTCAAACATTGGTAACATAATCTCCTAGATTAGATTCAACAAATTTTATTCTCTGGAAATATTGAATTTCGACCATCTTTAAAGCCCACATGGACTTTGGTTAAATGGATGGCTCTGTCAAGTGTCTACCAAGATTTATAAAAAATGGAGATGTTGAGATTCAAGATCCAAGATATGGCCAATGGGTTGCTCAAGATCAGGCTCTAATGACCCTGATCAACGTAACTTTATCTCCCAATGCCCTTTCATATATAGTTGGTTGTAAATCTTCTAGAGAAGTCTAAGAGTTTATCGAACGACGATTCTCCTCCCTATCTCAAATAAACATTCCGCAACTCAAATCAAATCTGCAATTAATCCCAAAGAAGCCCTCTGAAAACATTAACTCTTATGTTCAACGCATTAAAAAGGTAATGGATAAATTAGCTGATGTGTCTGTGAATATAGATGATGAGTATATCTTCTATACAATCAATTGCTTTTCTACTGAATCCAATACTATTAAAATGTCTATAAGAACTCGGGCTGAGACATTATCGATTGAAGAACTCCATGTTCTCCTTAAGTCAGAGGAAAAGTTTTTGGAATCACAACACAAGACTCAAGAGAATTTGTTCCAAAACACAGTATTTCTTGCTTCTTTCTGTAATAGAGTCACCAATAGAGGAATGGGGTTTACAAATTTGAGAGGAAATAGGTCTGGCAGATTTAACTCAGGTCGTGGGGGAAGAAACCAGAACTGGAACACAAGCAATCTTCCCTCTGTTCTTGGAGCTCCTCCTTCACAAGTGCAATAGAATTTCAAGCACCCTTCTCCTTCAAACTCAGAATCCCATAACAGCAATTAACCCACTCGGATACAATGCCAAATCTACCAGAAAATGGGCCACGGTGCTGTTAGTTGCTTCCACAAGATGAATTTCTCCAATCAAGGGAGAAATCTACCCAATAACCTTGCTGCAAGGACTGCAATTTCTCAAGTTTCAAATCCCACTGACCCACATGTATGCATTTTAGATACTAGGTGTAATTCACATCTCACCCTTGACTTAGCAAACATTTTTATACCATCTGAGTATAGTGGTGAGGAGAGCATTTCCATTGACAATGGGCAGTCTCTTCCCATCATTCACACTGGCTCTGGTATACTTCACACTCCCTCTTCTTCTTTTTAACTGTCTCATGTTTATTATGTTCCTCATTTATCTTCCAATTTACTATATGGTCATCAATTCTGTCTTGATCATAATTGCTTGTTCATTTTTTATACCCCACATTTCTTTATTTAGGATAAGTCTACAAGCCTCATTCTACATTAGGGCCCTAGCATAAATGATTTATATCTCATTCCTTCTTGATTGCCTAAGTCCAAGGTTGCTTATATTGGTGCCAAGGCTTCAAATTTTATCTGACATTCTAGACTTGGTCACCCATCTAATAGTGTAGTTAAACATGTTTTGAATTCTCTACATATACCATGTAATTCTTCTTCTCTTGATAGTAACATTTGTATCAGTTGCATATCGAGTAAACTGACAAAACTTCCATTTCCCTCTTCTGATTCTATCTCTTCTTCTCCTTTATATCTTATACATACTGATGTTTGGGGTCCCTCCCCCACCAATTCTGTTCTTGGGCATAGATATTATGTAATCTTTATGGATGACATGTCAAGATTCACTTGGTTCTTCCTTATCTCTTTCAAATATGATATTTTGACTATCTTTAATAAATTTAAGGCTATGGTTGAGAATCAGTTTTCTACTACTATTAAGTATCTTAGATCTGATGGGGATGGTGAATACTCTAGCCTATCTTGTCAAAAAAATTGCAAGAAAATGGTATTATTCACCAAAATACTTGTCCCTACACTCATAAGCAAAGTGGAGTGGCTGAGAGAAAACACGACACTTAGTTGAAACTAGTCTTATCTTCATGCATCATGCTTCTATCCATACTGTCTTTTGGAACTTTTCCTTTGTAATTGTTGTTTATCTTATTAATAGAATGTCTAGCTTAGTTCTTTTATACATTTCACCTTTTGAAAAACTTATTGGCAAAATTCTAGATTATAATCACCTAAAAGTGTATGGTTGTGCCTGATATCCTAGTCTTAGGCCACATATTCCCAATAAATTTTAACCCAAATCAGTTCAATGTGTCTTTCTAGGATATGCTATAGAACAAAATCAGTATTTTTGCTATGACATGCATTCTAGGAAGTATTACACTTCTAGGCATGTTCTTTTTTATGAACAATGTTATCATTTCGCTACTACTCACATTGATCCAAAGAAACAGGTTCAATCAACCAGATCAGCATCAACATACATGTATATTATCCTTCTTCCCTTCTTAACACCTCATGGTTCAGCTCAAGGTAACCTTTCGTTTCCTGGTACTTTGTCTACTGCTAGACTGTATAGTAATAATCTTCATACTGGAAACTGTACTGCTACTGCATTCTATGTTGATAAATCTGCTGCTGAGACTAGTGTGCCTACTGTTATAACTGATGATATTGATTCTAAGCTCAATTTTATGTTGCCTGTTGAATTACCTAGCACTTCTTCTATTTTAAATAATGTTGTGCATACTCATTCTGCCACTCCTTCTACCATTGATACTTGCACCAGTTCTACTTTCATTCCTGTTACTAGTGTGCCTACTTATAGTTCCACTGCTGCCTTGCCTGATTTATCTTCTAGTCTTTATATTGATCTCAATATTTCCCCTCCCACATCTAGCATAACTTCTAATGCCATAAAACCAATCCTAAGCAAACCATATCAAAGTCTGGTATTCATAAAAGAAAAGATTTTCATGTTTCATGTCTCGTAGTTCAATAATTAGAAACGGAACCTAGCTCTTACACTATTGCATCCAAAATACCTGCATGAAAAAAGGCTTGCTTGATGAATACAACGCTCTTATGTCTCAACAAACATGGACCCTTGTGCCTTTACCCCCTAACAAGAATCTTGTTGGGTGTAAATGGGTCTATAAGCTTAAGTATAATCCTGATGACACTATTGCTAGACATAAGGCTAGGTTAGTGGCTAAAGGATTTCACCATCAATCTGGATTGGACTATGGTGAGACTTTTAGCCATGTGATTAAGAAACCCACTGTTATGATTTTACTCTCCTTTGATATGATAGACTTAGGTACTATCAAGTATTTCCTAGGCCTTGAAATTACTAGAGATCCTTCTGGAATATTTTTGAATAAAAAAAGTATGTTAAAAGAATTGCTTACTAAGACTGGTATGTTAAATTTCAAGCCTTGTAAAACTCCCTGCTCTACTAAGGCCCCTGTTTATATTCATGTCGGCGCTCCTTTTCTGATGTTATTCTCTATAGAAGCATTGTAGGATCTTTTCAATACCTTACATTCACTAGGCCTGATTTAAGCTTTACTGTCAATCATGTCTGTAAATATATAAACTCTCCCACTACAACACACTTTGTTGCTGTTAAAAGAATTCTTAGATATCTTATTGGTACTTTGGATTTTGGCACCATGTTTAAACTTGGCTCTCTAACTTTGTAGGTCTTTAGTGATGCAGACTGGGTTTGTGATTTTCTAGGTTCCAATGCTATCTTTTGGAGTGCTAAGAAGTAAAGTATAGTGGCCAAGTCCTTAACTGAAGCTGAGTACAAGTCCTTGGCCAACACAACTGTTGAGCTTAGTTGGATCAGGCAGATTTTGAAGGATCTCCATGTTTATCAGTAAAAAGCTCCTAATATCTATTGTGATAACACTTCATTTATCTCCTTGGCATCAAACCGGTTCTCCATGCTCGAACAAAACATGTTGAGATAGACTATCAATTTGTCTGAGAGTGAGTTATGAAGAAGGATCTATTGGTTCAACATGTTCCATCTCAATATCAGTTAGTTGATCTCTTCACTAAGCCACTGCCAATTAAACAATTTAATTTCATTAAAGACAAAATTATCCTTGATCCTAGGATAATTTTGAGGGGGATGTTAAGTAATTAGTGGAGTCAATTCAGGGGCTTTATTGTCTTTTGCTCCTAACTAGTCGTTGATTGTTTTCTCATTTATGTTTTTATCTTTGGCTCTCTCTCTCTTGGGTTTAGTTAATGAGAGTTTTGTTTCCTTAGCTCTCTTTCTTCTTCCTTCTTCTCTTTCCCTTCTCTGTTGTACCTAGTTATTTCCATCTTCTTCTATAACTCTTGGGAAAGAATGTACACATTTAGAAATACTAATGGAAATTTATCATATTTGAATGATGGCACTATTTAAATTTTTTGCATTAGATCTTTACTCTCTTTTTTCTCATGCAAACATAATGAAACCGTACCAGAAGATATCAAATACCAAAATGCAATGCAAAGATACAAAAGCTCAATTTTTTGGGATCGATGACTGTATCATAGAGTATTTTTTTTAATATACGCAAGTAATCTTTTTAATTACTAAATTAATAAGAAAACTTCATTGATTAGATATTAAAACTTGTAAGCTCGATCTATTTGATAATCTCCTTGTTTATATAATGAATAGAATAGATTTTGACATTTGCAAAGAGAACATCTAATTCTTAGAATAGAAAGACATAAATATCTGATAGAGACATAGGTTAAAGCATTCCTTTCGATTGATTAAGTCAAATTCGGTGAGGTTTCTATTTGTAGGGTCCAAAGCTACACATTCAATTCTAGAATTAAAAAAGGTTTCTATTTGTAGGGTCCAAAGTTGTAAGTGATTGGAGGGAGCCAATCACTTACAACTTTTGATTTCTAAAACCACTTTTATGATCTTTGCACAATATTTTTAAATTTATTTCATCTACATAAAGTATATGCATTGTAGTCCTATTTTTTTATCCCTCCACACAATTTTTTTTAAAGAAAATCATTAGTATCATACATATACCTATATACATATGTATTTACCTAGCAATATAAGGAGCTTTGTTGACAAAAATAGTTAAGCTTTCAGGACTTATATAATTGTATCTTCGGCATTATTTTTTTTTGTCTTTAACAAACAAATAACACATAAATAATATCTCAATACACATTACACGTTACTTTTACTCTCTAAAACATATTAGAATTTTGGATTATCCTACAGTTCTAGGAAGACATATACATGCATTGGAAAAAATTTCTGATACTAGAGTATTGAATATTTAGTACTTCTTTATATATCTTTTTTACGACACATGTGCATCATTTTCAAATTTCAAAAATTCATTATTCTCTCTTTTCTCAAAATCTGAATAAAATGTTTGTATTTAAGTTTTGTTACAATTGATCGTATAAAGGTGTACTACATTTTCGGTGCTCTAGAGGTCTCGAATCTCCTAGTGTTGGTAGCACCTGAGTTATTGGATTATATCACGAAAGCAGTAATCTAGCTAGTTTTTCATGAAACTGATGCCTATAACAAAAAATGCATAAAATATAGTTTTAGCTCCTGCACAATTAGATTCAATTTAATCCTATACTTTTGAATCTCTCTATTTAGTCTGTATAAATTCCAGTGTAAACTTTACATCTATATTTAGTTAACCGCACTTACATAAACTTCTATAATGACGGGAGTTTTGTACAACATGTATCTCATTTTTACATTAATATAAATTAAAAACTCTGTAGAAATGACATATTCACAGTAACTGTATAAGAAATCGACATTAGACTCATTCACATTAATATATTAAACATTAAAAGTAAATAGAAACTACACTAATTCACAATTAGTTGTAAGGGACATCATTGTAACTAATGAAGAAAAAGTTTTGCTCTTGGCAAAGAGAGCATAAAACTTTTGCTAATTGTACATGTCTTTGAAGTTTAATATTAATATAAAGCAAGAATTAAATTACACTCTAAATACAGGGACCAGATACGTATTTTCTCCAAAAACGAAAAATTCTAGAAGTTGCATCTTCAAAGAAATAAATATTAATGACAAAAAAATAAAGAAGAAATATTAGTATTAGTGTGAGGAATAGTCGTGAAAAACTGAAGATGGAAAAAGGGATCAGCAACTGTTCCTTTCCTCTCACAAAAAAGTCTCAACTAATGGGAATTGTTCTGTGCCATACAATAGTTCCCACTAAGGACCAATCGTTATGATTCTTTTCATGGTCAACAATTGTAACTACTTGTTACATGGAGTGTGTGCCCCGCAGTACCCTAATTTACTTTACAGCCTAATAGTGGAGCCAACCTCATCATTGATTTTCTTACATCCCATGTTTTGTGCCCTAACCCTTCAATTCTTAGTTAGTTTACCTTAATTTCAAATATAGAGTAATAATATACCGACAACTTTTCAAATACAGTTTAGTTGAGTACATAACAAGAGCTTCTTACATAAGGTGTAATTTATACCGTATTAAGCATGAGTTTGATTGAAAAAATATTTGTACTCCTTTATATATAGTACATTGTAGGTGCTTCACCTATTAATAAGCGGATTAAGGAGACATTGAAATTTAGAAAACTTGTACTGTGATTTTAGGAGTATTCATTACTCAATATTGCAGGAGTCTTAAATATTTTCTCGAGTTTGACGCATTACATTATCAAATAAAATGTTTTCAACCTAAATTACTATAATAAAAGCAAAATACATTTTTTTCAAACTATAAAAACTAGAATCGGGTATGTTCCCGAGTGTTTTTCAAATATATAATATGAAAAAATTTATCAGACTAAATCTGTTTGGTTTTTAGCAGTTATACTCTCTTAATTAGTTTCTTATATAAACAAGACTCTCATCTTCATTTTTGTATTGTCCGAAAATATAGATATTTGTGTGGGGCGTACAAATATTCTAAGGCTCCACTTAGTTTTGAGTTTGTGGTATTTTAGTTTATGAATTTGTGTGGGGCGTACAAATGTTCACCCTTGGACGTGGACACATTGTCGAATCACATAAGTTCTTTGTGTTTCGTATTTTATTATTTGTCTGTCTTTATATTTTATATATTTATCAATTTTCTAGGGTTGTGGTAATAACAAGTGGTATCAGAGTAACATTTATATTTGGGACTCGTTATTTTAGCGATAAAATATGAGATGGATAAGTTTGATGGGAAGAATGACTTCAATATTTGGCGATTAAAGATGCGAGTTTCATTAGTATAGTAATCCTTGCTTAAGACGTTGAAGGGCAAGGAAGCTTCGCCAAAGAAATTGAACGAGGAAAAAAATATGATCTCATGGAGTGGGCACTTGGTGCAATTATGTTATCACTATCTAATAAGTTGTTGTGTCAAGTATCCAATGAAACGTTTTCTGATACTTTGGGGCTCAAGCTAGAGGGTTTGTATTTAAAGAAATCTCTTACCAATCAACTCTATTTGAAGCAACATTTATACACCCTTTGTGCGCTTGAAGGTATGTCAATTAAAGATTATAGTGATGATTTCAATTGCATTATTCTGGATTTGAATAATATTGATGTGAAAATTGATGATGAGGACAAAGCTTTGATCTTGTTTTGTTCTTTACTTTCTTCATATGACTATTTTGTTGACACTGTTATATTGGAGATATATTGCTATGGAGGATGTGAAATCATCTTTCTACTCCAAAGACTAAATAAAAGAGTATCAGAGAATGATGTTAAGAATGCAACAAATGGTTTGATAAATAGAGGAAGAAGTAAAGAAAATGGTTCGTAGAGTAACAATGGCAGGTCTGGATCTAAGTTAAAGACTAGAAAAATGAAGTGCAACTATTGTCACCAAGAACAACATTGAAAAGCTGAATGCTCTAAACTCAAAGATAAAAAAATAGATAAATGAAAAATCTTTCACTTCTATTGATGTTACTACTGCATGTAAGAGGGAAGTTTTGATATTAATTCTATTATTGCTAACACTGTCTTAGGAGTATCTGTGAGTTTCTCAAGCTACATTGAGTTCTTAATTCAGCCTATACATATCATAGTGCCCCAATATACATTGATTTATTACCTATAAATCAATTGATATGCGTCAAATCTTATGAGAAATAACACCCAATGCAAAGTTATCGGTATTGGTGTGACTCAGATCTAGATTTATGGGGATATTGTTCAGACTTTGACTATTGTGTGATATGTACCAGATATGACAAAAACCTTATTTCCTTGAGTATGTTTTATACCCAAGGTTACTGATATTCAGGTGAACGTGGAGTTTCAAAGGTTTGTATAGGCGCTCTAATGGTAATTAAGGAAAGTTGAATAATGGCCTACAAATACTTTTAGGGAAGCACAATACCCATCTTATAGCAGTTTCATTCTCGTCAGGATCCAAGTTCAGAGATAACCCATCTTTGGCATATGTGGTTAGAGAAGATCATATATATCAAGTTTGCGGAAACAAGCTTGTTAAATGCGCAAACAAATTTGAGCATTGTCTTTGTGGGAAGCAGTGGGGAGTCAAGTTCAGCACATTTATTACAGAACTAAGGACATAATGGATTACATCCATTCACATCCTTATGGTCCTCTTGTTGAGTTTAAAGGTGGTGCGTGTTATTTTTTATATGCATTGATGACTACTTTTGGTGAATTTATATTTATTTTTTAAAGGAGAAGAGTAACGTCTTATTAAGCTTCAAGAAGTGGAAAGCCCATTTTGAGAACTAAACGGGCAAGAAAATTAAGTAGTTTAGAGCCGCAAAGGTCTGGAATTTTACAAGGGCTAATTTGAAGAGTACGACATAAATAAAGACATTGTGAGACACCACACATGTAGAAAAACAACATAACAGAATGGGATCGCAGAATGTATGAACACAACCCTTACAAAGAAAGCATGTTGCATGCTCTCTAAATTGGTTTGTACGATAGCTTTTGGGTTGAGGCTTTCAATTATACCTATTACTTGGTAAATAGGTCTACATTGACTGCAATTGAATTACGACTCTGATTAAGGTATGGTCTAGCTCTCTTGCGGATTATTCTTATATGGAAATATTTTGTTGTCTTACATATGTTCATGTGTATTCTTAGATTTTAGTATGGTGTGAAGAGTACGGATGTCAATGGGATGGGGCAGCTTCCCCCATCCTCATCCCCACTTTAATATGTCAACCACATCCCAACCTCATTCCTTATTTAGAGAGATACAGGTTGAGGATGGGGAAGCCCCACTAGGATCGAGTTACCCATGGGTGCCCCATGGGTTTTCCATCTTTCTTTAAGCTTGATATTTCTGTGTACAACTTCTCAACGATAGCCTTAGACAATGACAGACATAAAGATAGATAATAAATTAAGGGTGATAAAAGATGCAATTAAAATATATGAATCATCATATTTAATGGTTAAAGAGGTAGTATAGTGTGAGATTAATAAAAATAATGATAGATTGTGTTGTGACATAGAGTTATTTTTTCAATATAATACAATTTTTTTTAAAAAAACATATGTAAAACACAAATGGGGTGGGTAACGGAGTGATGACCATTATATTCATCCACGCCTCATACCCACACGGGTTTATTTATGATTACCCCATACCTGCCTCACACTACACAAAAAAGGCTACGATAGTGGCTAAAAAATACTATCACAGGGTTTCGATAGCATTTTTGAAAATGCTATGTAAACCGACGTTATTAAATGTCTGCTACCTATAATAGCAATTTTTAAACGCTATAAAAAGCCTACAATGGTGTTTTTTAAAAGCTATTAAAAGCTTTTTATAGCGTTTTCAAAATGCTATCAAAGGTTTTTCATAAAAAAATGCTATAAAAAAATTTCATAGCGTTTTAAAACGTAACAAAAAGTCTTTCATAACGTTTTGTAAATGTTGTAGTAGGCCTTTTACAGCATTTTATAAATGTTATCGTAGGTCTTTCATAGCATTTCTCACTACTTATTGTTTTGTTAATGTTATTAAATACTTTTTATAAAAAAAACTATTACTTTTACCTTCAATTGTATAAATATGAATTGCATAGAAATATAAGGATTACATTGAAAAATACATATATTTTGATAATATCACAATACACCGAAATCACATCAATATATTTATTTACTCAAAATTATTACATAATATTCTATTAGAAATCATACCTCAAAATGACAATTACATATTAATTTTTTCATAGAACAAGCAAAGTAATACATCCTAGGGAAGAGATTAAGTTCTAGTATAAGCCATTGGACATAGGAGGAAGGAGAGGTGGCAGTCCTCCAAGTATACTTCAATATTGAAGCTTCATGAACCGTTGTGTCATTTTTTATAATGTCTCTCACTTTAAGCTTCCACTAAACTTTCCTCCTACTGGTCGTTCATGGATACAAATCAAAGTTTCTAATGTTGGAGCAAGCCCTACAATAGGAGCATCCATCTTGTTAGTCTCCAATTTTACATCTTACCTACCGAGGGAAAATAGAACCCTCAAACCTCTAAATGCAACATTAATATATATATATACATCCATGTAAAAGAAAATAAGAACTTTAATATTAAAATGAAGCACCCACAGTGATATCACTCAACATTTAGAGGTATAAGAAATACAAAGCAATCTCTTCAGAATGTACAATATCCTTAAGCCCAACTACATCAAGCATAACCTGGAATTGATGTTATGAACTCTTCAGAATGTATAATAGAGACAGTAATAAAACCTTGTTGCAAGCAACTGAAATTAAACAGGTCAAATAATTTATCAGCAGAATGAAGAAGTATGTTTGGTTAGATCATTCCCTGTAATCATCAACCAAGTACTAGCACATTAAAGGAAAGGGAAAACTGATTGAACAAATAAGCTGTATAAACATACTGGCACTACTAATGGATTGAACAAGACTCATTGTAAAGTTTGTTGGAAAATTGTTCACACTATAAATTAGTAAAACAGATTATGATAAAAACAAAATCCATTGCATTGATATGGATCCCAACCGAAATTCCATGGAATTTTGTGGCTTTAGCCACATAGACAAACAAAATTCTTCCATTTTCTCCCTTTTTCATCTAAAGATATTCTCATAACAACACTCATCCAACCGGACCTAAGAGAGAACGGGAAACAGAATGTACCTCTAGAACTTGCAGCGCATCTATCATCTAACATAAAACTTGCAATAATGTAGAAAATGGGGAACGAGAGATGTTAATACGAGAAAATAAATAATTTCCTTTACAATGTCCATATTAGCAGATTTATCAATTTCCTGGAATAAAGCAAATAATCAACTAAATATATATGAAACATAACTTTTGGACAACAAGTAAATATATCTTAAAATTAGTTATGTTACTGAAGAAACAGAAAGGCATAACCAAGATGAATTTTCCATGTGTAACATTAATAACATTAGTTATGTTATTGAAGATAAAAAATGAAGTATACAAACTTTAAAGCCAGACCTATATATTGTAATTGCAACCAATTAGAACTATAGAAACTTGGAGATGACAAATGATCTTACAATCTGTAAAAATTTCAGAATATGATGGTGTAATCTATAATTAATAATATGCAACGTTATTATAACCATGGATAAGTTAATTAATAATATACTCGTAAAGAGTTCAAGTAAAAACCATATTACTTCATAACATTATATCAACACACCCACAGTGACTTTTGCTCCTTTGGGGGGGGGGCATTAAGGGCAGAGCATAACACTACTTAGTAAGACAAATAGATAAATTACTACCTTGATGTTTGCTGGACAAAACAGGATTTCACAGGAAAATCAATACTCAGTTCTTTATGTGGGATGAAGACCTAATTGACTTAAAACCTCCCATTACTAGCACCTTCCTCAACATTTGACATCACGACATTTGGTTTTAGTCAATTCAATTTTCTTCAGTTCTTTATGAAAGTTTATGTCATAAATAATCTAATCAAAAGAAAATTTTAATAGCCTTAATAGAAGCAACAAAAATAATATGCTTCTATGTGTATAAGTCAAAGTTAGAGTGTGAAAAAATGGATGAAACTAAACATTTGACTCAAGATCTTTTCATTTTGACAGATTGCAAAAAAAAAACAAACGCAAAAAATCTTTCTTACTTCAACCCGTCTTTTAGATTACTATTGCTTTATCAAATAAACAAGAACAAACTCAAGAGAACACAAACCTGTAGTGTTTATTATTTTTTGTCTCAGATTGAAAAAGATAATTGAAAGTGCATGTCAACCATGATCACTGGTGTAAACAACATTAGCAAGCATACATAAAACTTGTGAGCACATGAGACAAGGAAGTTATCTATACAATTGCCAAAAGAAACCATAACATAATCGATCTATCATGCTAGGAGATTACCTTGTCTCCATCACTAACTAGACGTAAAGCACAATTAATCAATGATGTCAACATATAGGAATTTGAATTTGAATCTATGACAAAAAGTAACAATTATTAGAAAAGTATAAATGCAACAATACATATACAAGCAAAATGGGCAGAGCTTAGATCACCGTGATTTTTCACCCCATCGTGTTTCTTTCAACGCCTTCCAGGTGCTGTCAACTTTTGGAAACATGTCGATTTTAGTTAAAAATGATTGAATATCAGCAATCACACACATAAATGTATATATGCTTCCACACATATATAGTAACAAACTCAATTAAAGAAATATATATTCTTGAACAACATGTTTTCCTGATAAAAGCAATGACCTATGCAGGTTAACCAAACATAAGACTGAACTTAAAACCAAATGAAGGTAACCTAAATCTTTTATGTTCCATCTATACAGTATCATGTAAATTATGAAAGTAATATATACCACTATAATATGTGCATGTCATTAATTTCCTTCTCTACCTGTATAATAAGGTCGCAAGCCCTGCATAAATGTTTGGAATAACTTAAAAAGAAAAGTAAAAAATAATCAACCATATAATAATTTGACTTGAAAATAAAAACACCACTGACCAAAGTAAGTAGAAGTACTACTTATTACAACTTATGGTTATAACATAGTCGAACCATGAAGCACATCAACCAAGTTAAAGAACCACTACTCATCTATCGCCTTATGCATGAGCCATGTTCCAACAATGAGTACATGATCTATGAAGAATTTTTAGACATCTCACAATCCCTACTTCAGAATCAGTATCATGGCTAAGCCTGCTTAACGTATCCATAACATTCACCTAGTTAGATTACCATATAAGCAAATTAGTAAAAGATCAACCTCTTAACTCAGCAACAATGTAATTAAACCATTATTGGGTGTAAATAACTTTCATTGATGATAAAAATCTAACTGGAAAGTCTTACATAAAAGACAACTTAAGTTAAAACTAGCAAACAGGTTACATTTTAAGTAAATTACTGCAAGCAGGAAGAAAATTACACGTTTGAGTATGGATTCAGAATTTTTATGGAAGACAATACAATCAAATGTATTCAAATAATCTCTTCCAGCTGTAACAAGGCACTCGACTACTATCATTCTTTAGAACATAAAGATTGACCTTCTGAATAACTTGTTAGGCATACCAGGATAAAAATTTGAAAAATATATAAATCAATGACTCTATCTGAGTAAAGTAATTCAGAATGGTCATCTTATGAATCTAACCAGATTAATTACCTTCAGGTTTGATATGTAGAGGAGTCTAAGAGCCAGGGGAACAACTCTACGAATATTATGCACTTCATACTAAAGAAGATATTCTAATGAATGAATTGCCATCTCCACACCCAATTCTTCAACCATTGCCCCAAACTCCTAGATCTAGTAAGACTTGGGGATGTAGGATCCTCTCTAATGAAAAAAAAATAGAGAAGTCCAAAGAGTATACAGAAAAATATTCTTTTTTCTTACATTAACTCCTTCTTTATGAACTACCTCGAGCCCGCCATTGCTCTTGAGCTGCTTTATTATCTGAGTTTGATTTAAAGCTCCGAAGCTCATACTCCTCCAAATGTATCAGCCGTACCTAGAAAAACCACCTCCCCTAATCAAACAATGCTCCAAGTCCCACATAAGAAGAAAAATGTAGATGAGAAAGAAGATAATTAATCCATGTAAAGAAATACTCCTAACCAACCGCCTAGCATAACATCCATCTCTAACTCGGGAAACTCCAATTAAGAGAAGTAAGTCAAAATTCGGGACATTGAAGAAAGAGAAGTCAACAAAAGTTGAAAAATCCTAAACTCAGATAAAATTTCTCACAAAAAACACCAAATCACACACAATCAAACATGAATTAGAGATTAAAACACACATCACAAGAAAAAAAACCTTCCTCTTGTTCTGAGATGCGATATCAAAGTTGGCAAGGGCTGGAAAACTGAGTTGCGACATAGATATGAGAGATAGAGAGCTATGAGAGGGAGAGCTACAAGATCCAAAAGAAAGAAATGTGAGAGAAAATCTTAGATAAAGTTGCTACACCGACAACATAGCTTATGAGAGAGATGCAATAAGCTACTAGAGAGAGGTTCCTGAAAGAGAGCTTCGAGAGAGAGAGATAATCGAAAGAGTGGGACTCGCGAGCTACATCCCTGGGCTTCGACAAGTCCACGGTAGAAGTAACAAAAGCATTTCATGATCCGTGATATTTTTTGCTCTTATTTTTTCAGAAATGTTCAGATCACACGTTCTTTGATGAAGTGAGTGATAAGAGGTTAGAAGCTAAAGAAATATTTCTTGTAAAAAAAGTGTAAATTTATCCATGGTTTCACTTTCCTATAGTAGGGGAAAGAAACACAAAATCTTAAACACGTCACCAAATATGATAATTTTGCTCCCAAAACTTGACTTAAACACAAAATCTTATGTTTTGATAAATAACATAAAAAGTACATAAATTTAATTATTAGGTCAAAACTTGAAGTAGACTGCCTCGTTAAAATTGGACAAGAACCTCACAACCTCTAAAATAAACAAGAATTTCCTAGTAAATCATTAGACATACAGATCCATAACTCAATAATTCAGATATGGAACTTCCAAACAAGTATAATAAGCATGTATAAGCCCAAAGTAATTGATCCTTAGGAAACTCAAGACCATCGCTCGAAAATTAGGAAGTAAATCTGAACGATAATAAATCAAGTTGGAATGAGACAACAATCTCAGAGTCTCAACTCAACACCATTTCTAAGTTCTTTTGATAATGAAATCAATAACCATTTCAAAGTAAATATCTCTAATTAAATTAAGTTTCAGAAAATAGAAATCGTGAGAGATATCTAATTGGTGGAAATAATAAAGACTAAATCAGTCATACAAATGATGAATAATGTTCAATGAAATACCTTCTTTATCCTCTCAAAAGCTCGGGCAGCTGCCTACCAATTCTCCAGCTCGGTTTCAAGAACCCTCCAGAAGTTTGAAGCTCGCTGGGGAAGCTTGTTGTTGAAGCTCGGTGTGAAGCTCACCGTGGAAGCTCGCCCGAGAAATGAATCATCGGTGACGATCAGCACAAACAAAGGAGCTTTGTCGTACGCGAGGGTGGGAGGGTGTGCATGGGGAAAGACTCTATATCACGCGGGGGGGGGGGGTGTGAATGGGGAAGGATCTGTTGAGGCTTTCATTTGGGTACCAAAATCCCTTGTTAAACGATGATGTTTTAACAAGGAACTTTTACCGATGAAATAAAACATTATAGGTAAAAGTTATTTTTTACCGACAAAATCAAAACATTCATCGCTAAAAATGGGCCTTTCGCGACGAATCTGCTTTCGTGGCTAAAGATGGGTTTTCTTGTAGTGAGTTTCATTGTCTACCATAGTTGCAGAGTACATGACAGCAATGAAAACAATGAAGTAAGCCATTTGGCTTAGAGACTTTAGCATGATGCTACCGTTGTTTATTGTGATAGCCAGAGTGATACATATTTGACAAAAAATCAATGTATCATGAGAGGGACAAAGAAATTGATGTCAAATATTACTTTCGTGAGACTATATCTCAAAGGTGTTGTTCATTCAGTAAATTTCTACATTTACGACTATGTCATGATATAAGTTAATTCTACGGTATCTATATTATGTCATTGAATATTACTTTGACGACATTTTTTATCTCAATTATGAAATCTTTTCCTAAATATAATATAACTCACGACGTTTAAAATAAAAATGTTTTGATGACATTTTAAACAAGTGTAAGAAATTCATGTCATAAAAGATCATTTTTGTTGTAGTGCGCAAAGTTGTAACCTAGCTTATGATAGCATGAAAGACAAGTACAATTTTTAAAGAAATAGTACAAAGAATAGTGTGGGATCGTTGCCACATAGATTCTCATGAATTAAGATGTAAAATTTAACTATTTGTTTCAATTCATTTAGAAAAGTGAAATGTAATTAATTACAAACAAAGCAAGTAAAATGAAATACAATAAATGAACATACGAGATTATCATATATGATTTAAGTATACAGGGTCACACTCATAAGCTGTGATTTAAGAACTGCAATCCCTGTAACTTCGTGAAAAAATAGAAAGAAAGAATGAACCAGTTGGGGAACTCTGTTGGCATATACAATTGGATTTTATTCACGTGGTTTGACCCAAAAAGCAGGGTCGTTGTCCACGTTGGTTTGAAATAAGCAACAGACAAGAATCTCATTCATTATCACTCGGTTAGTCGGTTTTGTGTGTGTTATATATGTAATTTAATTCCTAATTAAATGTATGATTTAATTAAATAATTTATTTATTTATTTTTCAGTGTGGACGACTTGAAGAAACTAGTGGGAGAGGATGATTGAAAGAATGCGTGTTGTTGACGACGCAGAAAGTTCCTCTTTGAATTTTAACTCCAAAATATTTGTCCTTGTTTCTTATTTTAAGTTTGACTATCTCTCCTCTTTCTCTCTCTAGATGACCAATAAATCTTCAAATATCTGAAGATTTGTTGTAATTTGAATCACATTAAATTTTTTTTATATTTGATTGGATGAAAAGGTAATTTGCAAAGTAATTTTTTTATGTATACTTAAATTTATTTGGTCAAAGATTATAGAGGAAAATGTGATCAGCTAGAGAATAATATTGGTTTTAGTTATTAGAACGCCCACAAGCTCTAATGCTACTTTTGATAATGAGATTATGATAATATAATTTATTTATTTCATTACAATTTGGAAAAAAGTTTTAACCTCCTTTTTGTTGCTGATCTCGTCATCCTGGCTTGGATTTTTTCATTTATTGAATTTTGATTGTTTTAAGAAAAAAATAAATAAATAACTATAGCAGATATCGATTATGCCAAGTTATTGTTAGCTCCACTAAAAAGTAATTTATCGGTATAATAATATATATTCACAGAAAAATTATTGTGAGAAAGAATTATACAAAATAATTTAAGTTGCAGAAAATCAATTAATTTTAGCTCAATTTGAGGTTATTGTCACATGATAAATTAGATTAAGATTTCTTATCTCATTTTTCTATATGCTCGTTATCCCAGTAATGTGTTTTTCCTTTGTATTTACTTTTTACCCCTATAAAACTAATGTTCTAATGAATAACGATACATTTACTTATTATTTTCGTGATGTGGTCAATTTTTGTTGATGAAACATGAAATAAAATAACATATGTAGAAATATGGATATGTGAATTAAAATGAACCAAATGTAAATATTAACAATATATCAACAAAATAATAGTTCAACTCTAATAAATTAATTAAAACATTTCATCGCAAGGGAAGAAAAAAATTATTCTTTAAATGAACATAATAAGAAATTCGATCAAACCAATTAAAAAAACCCATATATGAAAGTCTTTTCTTCAATGTTTTTCATAATTACATCATCCAGATTTCAAAGCCATACAAATAATGATTTTCTTTGTCCTATTCTAAATGTGATACCACTCTTTCTTACTTTTAATAAACTTTATAGAGCATGATTAAGATGTTAATCTAATAAAAGCATTAAATAAAGGATTTCCATATTTTATTAGTTATTCTAAGATTTTTATTCCCAGACATTTTATGTGACATAGCTATGATGTGGCATATGCTTTGAGTGATGATATGTCGTAGTAATCTTAAGTCATAGATTAAGTCATCTACAACTAGAAAGCTCTCTCGAGAATATATCATTGGGAAAGTGGAAACATGTCGTGCACATATAGTAATGTCTATTGCTGTTTAAGATAATCTCCAAATAGTTTACCATCATAGATTTTCAAAAAGCTACTTATTTGTATGTTTTAAAGGGGACAAATTATATAAGAAAATCATGTCAGTGGGCCCTTTCTTGAGTAGCTATATAAGAATTCTATAATCTTTGTTAGGTTACTTTTACCAATGGATGAATTAGTTCTCATGGGATTAAAACAGAAGCTGTTTTACGCCAAATTACTACATTAAAAAAATAAATTATGCTGCGGGGTTACTTTAGTTAAGGTGAATTTAATAATTTATTACATATAAACCAAGTAAAGGCAGTTTGTATATTGAGTTAGATTCTTTATTTTAAGATATGAGATTTAGGTGAAAAATATCAGTTAAATAAATTAGTGAGATAATCAATCATCTAAGATTCGACAGTGTTTCAACCTAGGAACTGAATCAAAGTCGTTGTTTTGGATTTTGAGATAACAGTGTCCAAATGTGATATGAAATAGGAAGGAATAGAGTAAATATCTTGTCCTACGATAGAGTAAATGTCTTGTCCTACTCTAATACAAGTAGCTAACACTACCTCAATCTCTTAAAGTTAAGCTAATTGATGTGGAACTAGATTCTCTGCTAGAGTCAGAGTTGTTGTGCAGCCAAAGATTCATCTACCCCATGGCAATGATAAGAAGTCCTAGCATTGGTATCGTGGGGCTTAGATAAAAATTCACTTGCTTATTAGAAAATGTGACCTTTTTGTTTTGGGATTTACTTATCATTTTTATTTGAACTTATATTATGTTAGTGTTCTTTGTACTGGGGTA
The DNA here is from genome assembly GCA_003255025.1 of Datisca glomerata. Lineage (NCBI taxonomy): Eukaryota > Viridiplantae > Streptophyta > Magnoliopsida > Cucurbitales > Datiscaceae > Datisca > Datisca glomerata. Next base: position 2,184,305 of record QANY01007613.1, on the reverse strand, counting down.
CAAACAAGGTAAAAAAAGACAATTAAAAGATTTGAGAATAATAATCAATATCAAGAATTGAAATAACAATCAATGGCTCTTGTCCTTTAGAAAAGAGGTACCACTACAAAATGAGTTTTAGATGACAACATGAGATTAAAATTAATGACAGTTCTCTTAAACCTGTCATGTAAAAAAAGGCTCTAAAATGTAAAAAAATGATATTTAGCTAATATGACATGTTTTACTTAAACTGTCATAATAAGTGTACCTATCATGATAGTGTAAAACTAAAGTGTACTGAAATTACTCTATAATTATAAAATTATTCTAACCCTAATTGACTTCCATTTCACACTCTTAGATCTGCGATAAAGTGAGGAGATCGAGAGAACCAGGGTTCTCTCCCATCTCTCGCTTCACTTCTCTTCTCTCTCACTCTCTTTCTATCATCTCTTTCTCTCTCTATCTATCTTCCTGACGCCCCACGCTCTCTGGATTTTTTGATTTGATTCGTGTACGATTCACAACTCTAAACTCTCATGCATTCTGATTCGGTTCAGATTTATACATGGTCGTTTGTTTAGAGTCCGAACGATTTCCAGGGTTTTAAGTTTTACAGTTTCAGGTATGTTTATTATTATTTAGGTTCAGGTCTAGGTCCTTTATCTGCTTCAGATCTTCTAAGATATTTTTCGACGATAGCGATCTGAAAGACTAAAAATAAATTTTGCGTTCTTTTCGTTCTATTAATATCAAGGAATCTTGCCTTCTCGCTCACCTAGAAAATTCTTCCTCCCCTTTGGGGAATGCCCTTTTCTTTTAGTAGCAGATCCTAGTGATATTCATTTATTATTTCAGCGTGCATCACTCTACATCGAGTGTGGAGACTATCAGAAAGCTGCTGGGACATATGATCATATACATCAACAGTGTCTTGAAAATGTTGAAGCACTCAAGACGGGAGCATAGGTTTTACCTTTTTCTTTTAGTTCAATTAGATGCCCTTTTTGTTTAATTTAAATAGTTAAGTTTGTATTCAATGGAAATAATATATAGGACATCCTTTTGTTGGTTGTGAAAACTTCTTGATGACCTGTTTCTTCAAAGTTTAATAAGTATTGCTGTCTTGAATTTGTAGTGCTTTTATCTATTGAAAAGTTTATTTACATCTAAGAAAATTACTTGATTATTCATTCATGTGGAATGTCGCTCTGTGTTGAAGGTTGTTCGAAATGTCTGTACCAGATGGTAACTTTGATTGTATATCATTCATATGTACGTGATATCTCTACATAATATGTTTTGTTTTGTTTTTTTCTTTACTTTTGATGTTAGTTGTACCAAAAATGTGGTCAGCTTGAACGTTCCTTTGACATTCTTGGGAATTATATTAAGGATCATCATACTGATGCTGATTCAAGCGTGATTAATCTTCTTGCTTCGGTGAAAACTCGTCATTAAAGGTATTTTTACGGCGCATATAACGACAGGCAATCCCCATCATTAAAGGTGTTTTTACAGCACATTTAATGACAGGTAATCCGCGTCATTAAAGGTATTTTTGCCGCAATTTTAATGATGGAGATTCCCCTTCATCAAAGTGTGCTTTGGTAAAATTAGTTTAGATGACAGACTAATAGATGACAGTCAATTACCCGTCATTAAAGGGTTTTGATGACAGGTTTTCACCGTCATCTAAGCCCCTTTTGTTGTAATGAGGGTTAATTAGGTCGAATCTGAATAAGGACCTTTTTTCAATAAGTCACTTCGTGAAAAAGAAAACCAAGTGAGATGCATTGATGTCAAAATTTGTACCTACTTTCACTTTTATTTACTGAGAAAATTTATTGGGGAGACCCTTGAATGGGTGGGAGCTAGCGTCCTTTTCTATCTAGTTTATTTTGATAAGTGCTCGTCCTATAGAGTCAGGTTTGCAGTTTGCTAGACGTTTTTCTTATTTTTTATGAAGTAGCATTTTTTTTCGTCTGTACATCTTTCTTAATTCTCTCATGCTTTCCGTTGGTGAACAACCACCCACAAATTTCTATAGTTCTTCCTTACTCATACAGGAAGGAGTCTCTTTCTATCTGGAGCGAATCATTTTTTGTCAATCAATAATGCCTCAACTTGATAAATTTACTTACGCAATTCTCTTTGTCATGCCTTTCCTTCCTTACTTTCTATAATCGTATAACCCTTATTTACATGAGAGCAACAAAATTCTCAAACTACAGAACCAACTAGAATCGAAAAAGATACCTTAGGTATTGACCATACCTTTCACAACTATATTAAAAGTATATTGTCGCTTAGGTCACAAACTGCAAGCAAGACTCTTTCCAAGTAAAAAATTTCCTATCCACATGAGATTAGATATTATGTCTAGGTAACTCTTGGGGTGTAAGCTGAACCGCAAAAGCTGATTAAACTGATTGAATCGAATCAAACCGGCGTGCGTTCTCTCTCTCTCTCTCTCTCAACCCTAGCACCGCGCCTAAGCATCGTCTTCCTTAGCTTTGTGCCTAGCACCACGCCTAAACATCATCTTCCTTAGCTCCGCGCCTAGGCGTTTCGTCTTCCTTACACTGGGAATGCACCTTTATTTTTTCCCTAAGGTAGGCGAGAAAAGGGCTGGGGTTTGACCATTATATCCATGAAGCTGAGCTAAGTATATTTCCTAACTCAGATCTTTAATCCAGACATTGGATTCTTTCGTTCACTTTTTTTAGTCGTGAACCTCCATCTTTCCCTAACATCAGTGAGCAAGGGGATGAGTTTGAGCATTTCACTACTGGGTTGAGATAATTTGACCTAGCTCAGATCTTCGTTCCAAACGATGAATTCTGTTTGTTCATATTTTTAGCAACATCGTGATTATTGTGGTTTGAGTTTGAGATTCCTGATAAGGAGATTTTGAGTATGTCTGTTGAATGTTTTTTCTACTTTTAATTCATTTGATCTATAAATTTTCTTGTAAATTGTTGAAAGATGAATTATAAGAATAAAAAACACTAAAGTGCTTAGGAGCCTAGCTTTGTTGTAATTTCTTAAGTATTAACCTAATTCTTATTTGTTATCTCAAATTTGTGAAGAGAATTGTTTTTTTTTTTTCTGATTTATCAACACAAAAATGATTAAGTCTGTAGGGTTTTCGTGTGTTGTCCTCTGTTTTGTTCATTCATTGGTTCGTCCGACGCGGTTTGGCTCTCATAGAAAATAATGGTTCTCGGTTCGATTTTTATATGCTTTTCAGTTCGGTTTAATTTTTGTGTTTTCAAAATCACATTTGCGGTTCGATCAATGAAATCCCTTAAACCACACCGAACTGAATTGCTTATAGCCCTAGGTACCTCATCACATCTAAGTAAGAGCTGAAGGAAACTTTAGGCTGACTATGCGGACATCAATTCCCAGACTAATGCCGCACAACAAAAAGGTAGTTACATTCGAAAGATAGTAAGACCTCACAGTAATAGAAGGGCTGCTCACACACTCCTACCACCTCATATAAATACTTCTTAACATGCGGTAATTATGTCGTCTACATGTTTTAATCTTCACATTGGAATTAAGGCAACCTCGTCACAAAGGAAACTCTCATTTTGACCCAACTACTCTCACCCTGTCATGGCTCGAGTAAAGGTTTTGGTGGGAAAAGAACTTGTTAGACAAAGAGTCTTTTTGATGAAAAACCTTAAGAGAATTGATTTCAGATTTCTTGTCGAGAAAAGAAAGATTACGAAAAGGAAAACAATAATGTGATAATAACAGACTTGCCTTGAGATATGAGCATAACATAGGGACATTGCTCTAGACTAGTTAAATAGTCGAGGTTGAATCCTCTACTTGGTGAGATCATTGTTGCTCCTAGTAGACTACTAAACTATATGGTCTACTTTTATGGAAGATTTAAGTTTAACAAGAAGGTTTATAAATTAAAGTCAATTGTCAAGATTTTAAAATCACATTGAAGTTAATGAATGATTGCAACGACAGTAAGAAGCTGAATCGCTTATGATCTGTTGAAAGAGCACATCAAACTTTTTTTTATTAATCTTTTACCTTCATGAAGTAGATTTTCAAAAAAAGGCTATCTACAAGCAGGAAAATGAACTTTTTGACGATCCACAGTGAAAGTTCAAATCAAAGATCAAAGTTAAAGTTAAGGATCTCTTCGCCCTGCACTCTCCTAACTCACTCACATATAATCATGATTTTATCATGGACAACTCTCCATTCTTTGCAACCTGATCACCAAAAGAAAATCGTATGGCCTTTATGAGAAGTGCATATCTACCTTGAAGCCCTTTTTGAAAGTCGCTCATTTAAAGAGCATACCCAACCAATATGAGTCGGTCTGAGAATTTCCATTCTCATAGAAGAAAGTTTCCTTGTACAGTGATTCATCACCGACTCAATGGGAAATGCTTGCTTCTCGTCTTTCTCTTTGACGATGATTTGTGATTGTCTAGCTGTAAGGAATCCTTAGGGAGTGAAGGGGTAGGTTGAAGAGGAGGAGATGGAAGAACTATTGAACCATTCATAAGATTGAAAACCTTTCTGGCTATATGGAAGGACATAATGGATCATAAATCAGAGGGTGAGAATTTTCTCCAATCACAAGACTTGCTTTTCTATAAGGGTTGCATACCTAGATGAATCACTTTATGGGAAAGAAGGCAAGTGGTGAATGGTGATTGACCTACCTAAGTTTGCTACAAGCTAATTAATATATATATAGGTTTAACTAACAATGAACACCTAAATTTTATAAGAACAGGCTATGCAACATCGTGGCGTGAAGCTGCCACTCCAGCTGACTTTTCCATTCTTGTTATGTTTATCTATCACACATTGATTAGGTAAGACTATCATTATATACGTTGAGTGCTTCAATCTAGTGCTTTATTTTCTAAAAAGAGTAATATTTTGTTGCTGTAGAATTGAAGGTAAGACATCTTCTTCTGATGAAGTTATTTAATTTCTGTATCACTAATAATTTTGAAAGCTTAATTGTTTGATTAGTTAAAGTAAATTTAATTAACTAGTCAAAAAGCGTTTATATTACACATGTTAAAATAATTTTGTAAGTCAGAAAACTGTGATTAATTGAAAACTGAAAATGAGATTTTTTGTGGTAAAAACTGGAAAGGAAAAAAGAAAAAAGAAAAAAGAAATCCATTAATAAATTAAGGATGTAGTTGTAAAGGAAGATGACTTTGAATAATAGTAGTCCCGAACTAACTTTCACTAGAGGAAGTGGGTGACTACAATGAGGTTAAGATAACATTATTAAATCTTGAAATACAAGTATTAAAAGAAATTAACAAAATAATGATTAAAAAAAGTTGATTTGGCATATGATGCATGTTTTGTCGTTAATTATTTATTAATTCAAAGTTTCGGCCGATATATGATACCAGTCTGTTGTCTTTGTTGGACACTTTCTTTACCACTTTCAGAAATATCAAGCGGACCGTTCTAACACGTACGTAGTTCATATATAATTTTCACGTCTATCAATTAGTGATTTGATATGCTATCTATTAGATTATTAACTTCACTCAATTTTAGAATTTGCAAAGACTAATTGGAGTAAAATAATTTAACTATACGGACCAAAAAAAATCCAATGAGTTGAATTGGGACGAAAAAGGTACGCATATGGAAATGCTTACAAAGAATAAGGAGATGCTTAGAAGGAAAAAATAACTATGAGACGAGATGAGATGAATTAATTTAGGTGTTTAAGTGATATATGAAGAAAGTATATTTAATTCACATTATCTTCAAACATGAAAATATAATGTAATTTGTGTTGGAGAAAATATGAGTGCCTTGTACTTTTGTACTTACAGTATTAGAGATTGTACAATTATGTCAAAATTGATATGTAGCAACAGTAAATAGAAACTAAATCGAGACTAGTAAACTAATTTTATTTTATCCACCGTGCATAAGATTATGAGCAGTTATCTCATATTTTTTTGTTCAAAAGTCGGACAATACATTTTAATTCATAAGAATCAGTAAATTCGCAAGTATAATTCGTAATCTCACACAAATTTAAATAATAAATTTGTAAAATGAGAAAGAAAAGTATGAATTTTTCATTATCCTAAATGTAACAAAGAGGGTCACCATCCTAATAACATGGTTGTTCGATTAGTCATGATGCATTTTTAAAAAAATACGTTTAAAAAATTAAAAATATACTAAGATTTTAATTCTTCAAGTAGAATAAAAAAATGAAAATAATTCTCTCATTCAAAATATTTCAACATAATAATCATAATTCATTTATTCGACCATCACATTCCCACTTGTAAGGAGTGGCCGTAATAGAAAGGACAGTTTTATTTTTATAAAATAATCGCTACATCATCTAATATAATTACAATCTTTGGTTGATACTCATATTTTAATTTATGCAGTGAGTGAAATCTCGACGTGGGACTGCTTGAACCGAAACCCACAGCAAAACCCACGAGTTTTGAAATCGACTTCCACATTAACCAAACCAGCAAAAATGTCATTCCTGAATTCGAATCATTCTATCGTTAATTGTTATTGTATAATTTTAATTTCTATCTTGTCATTCCTTCACAGTTCACATGTATTTATATTAAACATGTAAACGGTGAATACGTTGTAGATCTATATTTTTTTTGTCAATAAAAATTCTCATAATTTAAATCAGAATAAAAATATCATATTTTTCCACGAAAAGAACATCCTCCAAGAAAGAACTATACATAGACAAGTTTCATGACAAAGCAGCATTCTCTAGCATAAGTATGAGCTAGGATATTTCTATCTCTAGGACAATAACTAAAAGAAATAAAATCAAAACTATAAGCAAGAGTAATAATATCTTGAGAGTACTATGCTTAATATCTTGAATTAAATTCAGACAATCCATGAAAATGAGAATACTGCTGGGATGAAATTTCATACTTTCCTCCATGCCCCACCCAACATCCTCAACTTCAATTAAAAGAATCAAAAGAGATAGGTTGATGTTTCTAAACCACACAAGAAAGAGATTTCACGGAGTCTCATAAAGCTCATCCAATATCACCCTTGCCGTCTGATAATCTATTCGCATTGAAGCAGAGAGTTCCATGAACACCACCTGGTCCATTAATACAAAAGCCATCATCATTGAATAATCGATTAACCGGTCTCTTTGAAGCACGGTATAACTCAGAAATTTTTCCCCCACCAACATGGCTACATGTTTTGAATCAAAGCAAATTTCTTTAAACATTTTATTATTTCTAACTCTCCAACAATATCACAGATGAAAAATGAAACAAACAATGAGTTTTTATTTATATATTTATCTTTAATTCAAGGATTTTATTACTTAAATATATAAAACTGTTGTAAACTAATCTAATCCATCTCAACAAATTTAGTATCCAAATATCTAAAACATAAAAAAGGTCATATATATTCTTTCTTAGGTTTGTCTAGCTCTCTCTACGCGTTTTATAAAGTAGTACATTTATTTCTAATAATTGGATACTTTAATGGTCTAGATATTGATGATCTTATCGGGAAAAATGATAAATAAATAATGTATTATTAGTGTACGGGGGGGCCTTTCTTCAAAATGTAGGGACTATTCCGTACACAAGCTGGACTTGCACTCCCAATGACATATCTCAACAGATCCACCATCACAGCTTATCACCGTCGATTATATGACTTTTTGGCTCATTGTGAATCGAACGATGCATATTATTAGAAGTGTGAAGAAAATACTAAGTCGTACATAATTAATTATTTTAGTGGATGAACAATGAATAATAATAAGACAAGCTGGATGGGTAGAGGCAGAAATATGTCAATTAATGTCAGTCGGATATAATTATATAATTTTATAAAAAAATTTCAAAATTTCTCAAAGATGTTAAGGTGAATCTGGCCAATAAGAAACTCCAATTTGACAAGGAGGACGTTGTGAATTTCAACTCAAATGATCACGTTTGTTTTAATAATTGAATCTGAATTATTATCTGTTGAAGTCATTGAAAGTGTATAATTTACCTAATTAAGGAGATTTTTTTACATTTTACGTTGTGGCACGCTAACAAGGATAAATCAATTTATATGTAATTATTGAATCAGATGATGAGTTGGACAAAATAAATAATTATTCTTATTGTCTTGTGTTGGAGAGAAGAAAATGGTGGTCGAACTTCATTGTATTTGCACAGCTAATATCAAAAGAATTTAAAATGTCTAGTCATTCAACTGGTTATTCTGGGATTGTAATTGGTCTAAAAAAAGCAAGTAAAGCGAATAAATATTAAGGAACAGTATCAGATAAGGTACAAAACAATACAAGTGGAGAAAAAGTAATATATTATCCATCATAACAATTATTATAACAATACCATTTAAAAAAAGAGAAGAAAATGAAATATTTGTCTAAATGTAGGATAGGACATTATGGATTGGGGATCAGCAGCAGCAAAGCTCAGGGGGGATGAACTTCAGTAATACACGGTCTATAATCATGTGAATCCCACCAACTTGCTCTTCTGGGACCCACTTTTCATATCCATGCGTTATGCCCACCCCCCCCCCCCCTCTCTCTCAT
>QANY01007613.1:2143862-2175548 GCA_003255025.1 Datisca glomerata | reverse complement strand
AATAATTAAAATTAATGTTAAAATTTTACATAAAATTTTTATTCATTATATCTCTTATTTTATTAATTTAACTAAAATTATTTTTTTTAAAACTTAGTCTAGCATTATTAATTTAATTGAATATCAATAAAAATAACTAAAATTAATGTTAAAATATACGCCAAAATATTTTTATATATAATATATAAATAAAAGGGCATTTAAGAAACTTCATATTATCTACACAAATTTACAATAAAAGTTAACCTATATCAAACACAACAATCATAAATTATCACATATCATTTCATAGATTACCATGCACAATCAAACACAACAATCATATTTTACGCGTAATTAGATTACTATGATCATTCTAGATTATGCAAAATAAACGGGGCCTTAAGAAGTTTTAAGACTTGAAAGGAAGCAAAACTCTAAGTTCAAAGACTTCTAACACTTAAATCAATTCCTTGGAGTATAATTTTATTTTATTTCTCAACATAAGCACATTTATGCTACATATTTCCTCTACAATAGTAAAATAACTAGTTGAAAAGTGTCTTTAAGTACTAGAAGAATCTTATCTGATGCTTCTGAGTGAATCTTATAATCAATTATAAATCTTATCATTTGACTAGTTATCTCGACTCTCAACTATACACACAAAATAATGTTTTTCCTTGCCTTGGTTTAGATTATCATATAGGGTGGGAAATCTCAAGATAATTAAATTGACACCCTAGATTGCTCAAAAATTAAAAATACTCAAGATTCCTATTGTATCTCATAATTAGGAAGTAATTGAATTGCTTCCAAAAGTAAGGTGCTATAGATTTATCTTGGCAATTTAAAAGTGATACAACCATGTAAAATTACATTTGTGCCCTAACAATTTTGATCAATAATTATTATAAAGAAGAATAATGTAAAATTATTTAAAATTTTCTTATTTAATACCATGTGCTGCGATTAGATTGTAGTCAATCAAAATTAATTTTATTATTTTAGTTTAACATTATTAAACTCTCTTTTATTAAAATAAATATTCTCAAGTATTAGTCCATCATGATTAAAATGAGGGTTAAAGTTGCACATCAAAATGCTTTTGTTCATTATACAACTAAATTAAAGGCTATTTAGGTCATTTTGAGTTATTTCCACAACAAAACGAAAATAATCTTTCATTCCTTTATTCTATAAATTATCATATACAACTAAACCAATGAGTTATAAAGATTTAACTTTAATTTTGAAAAAAATTATGTATGGGCGTTAAATTTTTTTGGAAGTTATATATACTTTTCTTAAATTATTAAAAATGTGCCATACAAATATATATATATATATATATATTTATTTCAGCGAAATATTATATGTATTTTCTTATAGGTCTTTCATATTTACGGAAAATTATACTGAGTGATTCGACAATGAGGAAAATTTTCATTTGTCCCAAAAACTTGGACTAGTAACAATATAAGTAAAATCCCACAGTTTTCAATATTATATATATACACACATAAACAAACTAATAATGGTATTAATAATTAATGCACATATAACACATTAGAATTAGCCCCTTTACCCCAACTTGAACTCCTCTATATATATTTTCCATAGTCCATACCAGCTACAAACCTTTCCAACCCTCTCTCTCTCTCAATCTCTCTCTCTCTCTCTCTCCAAAAGATCGAGCTACTTGCCTCAGTTTCTGATTCATCCGAGAACTTTATACACAAGGAATTAAATATTTAAATGGATAGAACTGGAAGTTGCATAGATGAAAGCATAACATGTAGCGAATCAATGTCCATTACTCCGACGAAAAAGTCGTCGCCCCAGCAGCAGAGTCTCTGCCGTCACGGCAGCGGAGCCAGCGTCATCATAGACTCCGACTCCAGCGGCGGCGTTGAGGCCGAATCACGCAAGCTTCCATCTTCCAGGTACAAAGGCGTGGTCCCACAGCCAAACGGCCGTTGGGGCGCACAGATTTACGAGAAACACCAGCGCGTCTGGCTCGGCACTTTCAACGAAGAAGACGAGGCCGCCAAGGCCTACGACGTCGCTGCCCAACGCTTCCGCGGCCGCGACGCCATCACCAACTTCAAGCCGCTGTCCCATACAGAAGATGACGAAATCGAAACGGCGTTTCTCAATTCACACTCCAAATCGGAGATCGTCGACATGTTGCGCAAGCACACGTACGACGAAGAGCTGCAGCAGAGCAAGCGCAACAACAGTTTGCTAAATGGGAAAAGAAATAGAGGATCAGGAGATCAGCTAGGGTTTGGTAAAACACTCGCGTCCAACGCGCGTGAGTTGCTTTTCGAAAAAGCCGTCACGCCAAGCGACGTGGGTAAGCTTAACCGCCTGGTAATCCCCAAACAACACGCCGAAAAGCACTTCCCGTTGCAAAGCGGAACGGCGTCATCAAAAGGACTGCTGATGAATTTTGAGGACGTGGGAGGGAAAGTGTGGCGGTTTAGGTACTCGTACTGGAACAGTAGCCAAAGCTACGTGCTGACCAAAGGATGGAGCCGGTTCGTGAAGGAGAAGAGCCTAAAAGCAGGCGACATTGTGAGCTTTTTAAGATCAAGTGGACCGGATAAACAGCTGCATATAGAGTGGAAAGTAAGAGGGAACCCGGTCGGACCGGTGAAGGCGGTTCAGATGGTGAGACTGTTTGGGGTGAATATATGGGAAGGAAGAGTGGGGATTGAGAGTGTGGGCGGGGGATGGAATGTGAAGAGAAGGAGAGAGATTGAAGTGTTGGGATTGGATTATTGTAGTAAGAAGCAAAGGATGATCGGAGCTCTGTAAATTTATTTTCTTTACACGTTTTTTTTCTTTTTCTTGTAATTTCTTTTTTATTTTTTATTTTGGGGAGGGGGTGTAGTTGCAACTTGCAAAAGATGAATGTATATTTAAAATGAGGAAATTAAAAAAATTTAAAAATTAGGTGCAAATAAATTTAAAATAAATATTACCAAAAGTTCGAGGTTTTTTTTAAATGTATTGTGGCACCTGCTTGCTCGGTGATTTGGACTCTGTGGTAGTTTTGCTTTCCTATGATATCTGTATATGTCTGCTAGAGAGAGATGGAGTAAGAAGTACAATTATTAGAAGGCACAAATTTGGGGTGAAAAATTTGGTACCCAACGGAAAATAGTCAGTTTGGCCAATTATTTATAATGTCTCGGTTTAGTAGATCTCTTAAACCGTAAGTTCGGTTCGGTTCGGAAAAATATGTGATTTCGAATGAAATCGAACTGAAGAATATATAAAATAAAATAAATCTTATATATATATACACACACTAAACTATAACTACAAATCTTAAAATATTCAGCCACCCCCTCTGCACGAACACGCTACCTACCTCCTCTGTGTGAACACGCTGGCCTCCCCCTCTGCGCGAACTCTCTTCTCTTCCCCCCTCTGTGCGAACTTTCTCATTCCCCTTTGCGCGAACTCTCTCTCCTCCCCCTTTGCGCGAACTCTCTCCTCCCCCTTTGCGCGAACTCTCTCCTCCCCCTTCTGTTCGAACTCTCTTCTCGAGTCCTTCTTCTGGCCTGTGTCTTCTTCGTCTTCTGCTATGTGTTTCCTTCTTCATCTGGTTTGTGTTTCTTTTAGTCTATTACTGCTCTATGCTTTAGATCTAAGTCTTTTTTATTGAGATTTGTTGTTTACTGCACTATGCTTTTAGTTCTAATTCTATTTTACTGAAATTTGTTGTTTATTGCGATTAGATCTAAATCTATTTTACTGAGATTTGCTGTTTAATGTGTTTAGATCCAAGTCTATTTTACGTTCTCATTCTTAACCTTCTCTTCATCTTCTGCATCTTCTTCGTGTTCGTGGAGTCTGTGAGTCCTTCACGATTCCTTCTTACTCTTCTAACGAACCGATGAACTGATTCACGGTTCAGTTCGGTTCATATGAGACTCACGGTTCGACTTGGTTCGACATAAGGTCGAACCATGACGTTCAGTTCGGTTAAGTTTTTTATCAAATAACTGACCAAACTGATCCCTGAACACCCCTACCACAAATTATGAAAAGTTTACACACAAAAATGAGAAGCTGATTGGATTTAGTATATTATGACCAATTAGGGGTACACATTTTCTGTGTAGCTGTGGATCATATCATCATAATATGTATGTTTGCTCGACAATAATGTTAATTTGTTAGGCATACCTTGTTATATGAAAGATAGAGAAGAAATACGTCAATTATATGAAATATCTTAATACATCCCGCTCTTAACACATTTGTAAGATCTTATGATTTTTCAACGCACATAATCTCTGAAATTCAATTCATCCGTGGAATTTAAAATTGAGAGGATAATACTATATTGTTAGTATATGTAGTACGATTGGTAGGATCATCCTACTAATCGCAAATTGGAAAAACTAGTTTAGTAAGTTGCTATATATCTATGACATCAATATATATTATTTCATTAATTTCCTCCCTGAATATTCTTTCCCAACGTGTAATATCATGCCTCAAGTATGAGACTAAGATTAAGTTTGACATTAATATTGATATTTTTAAATTCTGACAATGGTTTATTGCAATAATTCTATTGGTAATATTGATAAGATCTTTTCTTTATTGGTTCTACACAAAATCTAATTAACTCTCTGGCTATTGATTTAGGTATGTTTATTGTAAGTATTATAGTTTGAACTTGTTACGTATTCGTTGACAAAATAAATAAACTTCTTTAATTAGGAAAATACAAAAGTCAACCCGTAAATTTAATAGTAAATGAACTGAAAATAGCTTTCAAAGATTCGAGATTGAATTCAATTTAATTATTATGTCACAAATATTTGCTCAATACTTCTTCATGAATATATCCCTGATCCCCCTCACTCACATGTAATTGAAAATAGGCATTTTTAATTATGAGACTTAACTTAAAAAAAAGTAGTTTAATACAATTATTTTCTATTGATCACATGTACATGGTCACACTAATTACTTAATATATCAAACTACTACGTTTTTCATTTAAATTCTTACATATTATAATGTGAAATCTTTATTCTAAAATTTGTACATATAAAAACAGTTGACATTCACGAAACTCCAACTTCCAATGAATTTAAGCAATGTCAACTGCAATAAAGTCTAACCTTAATTGTCAACTAATTTTATATTATCAGCACATCACTCACTTAACAAAGAAAATCACTCAATAAATAAAAAGTGTGAGAAATTCTCAGTATCTAATACTAGGGATTATGTAGCAATGCAATTGAAATTCCGATCATTAATCATCAGTTTAGTTATTATAATTAATCAGTAAGGCTATGCATGTGTTTGTCTAATTTAGATGCTGTGGAATATTATTTGATACAAAAAATAGTTGTTAACATTTTGTGTTTAATGGTTCTCTAGTTACTAATTCTTAATTAGAACTTTGTGATCTATTCGAAACCATCATACTCATTATTAAATATTAAAGAAAATAATTATTAATAAATAACTAAGTCAACATTTTTCTCAAGTGGGTTTAAAATTTTTTATATTGATCCATTTTAAATGGAATAATTAATCAGTATAATAATATCCAAAGTAGTTCTTCCTTTCCATTAACGACGTATATTTAACAGTCGAAATTGCCAAGATTGTGATATTAGATTTCACAATTAGGTTTGCTAATAATAATTTTCACTCTTGTGTGAGTCTTGACTCGTTAAAAGTACGATCTACCTTATATATATATATATATGACCGAACTCTGGTCTTTTAAGGTATTTAATTTCTTAAGTTTTTTCCTTACTCAATTTGCCAACTTGTGCCTTTGGAAAAAGGTATCGTACATGTGTTAGGGAATATTATGCCATATTTGACTACAACTTTGTTTTTCAACTTGAAAATTACATATGTTTGAATTTTAACATTTTTTGTGTTCTGTCTTGGACTGTGGATGAAGACCAGAAAAACCCTAGAACTACGGCCCATGTGACCTCGAGACTATTTAATACGTTTTCTTCTCTTATTAATGATCTTAATTGTTTGATCAAGTCTAATCCTCTAGATTGTCCTACTTGTGAAGAGAATTGGCAAGAAGAGCAAAATAGATTTTGACAGAATTGAAAGAAGAGAAAGAAGAAAGTTCGCAGAAGAATACGAAGATGAGAGACAAGGAAGAAAGATATTAGTGACCCTCCTACTTATAACGAAAAGGAAGGTTAAAGAAGCTCATAAACAAGCAACATAACTAATTATGACTGCTGCATGGAATGATACACTAACGGCTATATCTAAACAACTTCTTCTTTCTTAGCCTTAAGTACGTATTAAACATCTTAGCATTACACTTAACATGCCCCCTCAAACTGATGCCAGGGGTCAAGGGCATCAGTTTGTTTCTTAAGAAGGTGAACCGAGGTGCATAGAGAAATTTATTGAAGAGATCTGCCAACTTATATTGCGATTCAATGTGCTTGACTTAAAGATCTTTCTTGACAGCCCTTTTCCTGACAAAATGAAGACTAATCTTAACATACTTAGTTCTAGCATGAAAAATACGATTAGAAGCAAGTGCTATGGCAGAAGTATTGTGACAATATAATGTATGAGGTAAATGTAAGAAGAAGTGAAATTCACAAAGAAGTTGTCTTATTCAGCTCAATTCAGTAGCAGTATTAGTAAGAGCCTTGTACTCAGCCCCAGTTGAGGATCTAGCGACTGTAGGTTGCTTATTGGCACTCCAAAAAATAGGATTGGCTCCAAGAAAAATGATGAAAGCCTATTGTTGATCTCTTGTCATATGGATCTCCTGTCCATTTAGAATCTCTAAATGCTTCAATATGAAGAGATCATGGCTTAAAATGAATTCCATGATTTATCGTCCATGCAATGTACCTTAAGATCCTTTACATAGCAGTATGATGTGCAGAAGTAAGATCATGCATAAATTGGCATAATAATTAAAAACTAGGCTAATATCAGGTCTACTAAAAGTTTAAGTTTTGTAAAGAACCAACAATGCTTCTATACTCAGTAGTATCAAATAAAAGTGATCCAACATGACTATATAAAGGAGACTTAGTTGAGCATGGTGAGTTACATGGTTTGGCATCAACCATTGCAGATTTTAGGAGAAGATCTATAGCATATTTGTGCTGATTAACAAAAAATCCAGTAGGTGATCTAGTTATTTCAAGTCCTAAGAAATACTTGAAACTACTAAGATCTTTCATTTCAAATTCTAGTTGAAGAGTATGAGTTTTAAAATATTTGTTAAGTTTTGTTGTTGTAACATCAAGCTTTAACTACTCTCTTTTTTATTTTTCTTTGGATACATTTATGAACTAAATTCTATAATGAATTATGATTCAGAGATTTTGTAGCGAACTACTATATTAATGATTAATATATGTATTTCTTTGAAAACATCAGGTTTTATAAATGTTTTGATGATATTAATTATAATTACAGGTGATATTAATCGCTATCACAACATTTTGTAATGTAAAATTTGGCCGCTAAAAACATTTCACGACAAAAAAATTGGTGGCAAAAAGATTTTGCGACGAAACTTTTTGTTGGTCGCGAAAGCTTTTTGGTCGCAAAATCTTTTTGTGACGAAAAAAAATATTGGTCGCAATAAGGTTTTTGCGATGAAATTATTTTTGGTCGAGAAAACCTTTTGGCGACCAACTTTTACTTTTGTCGCGAAAGTCATTTGCGACCAATTTTATTTTGGTCGCGAAAACCCTTTGACGACCAAATTTTATTTTCTTCGCGAAAGCCTTTGAAGACCATTTTTTGGTCCTGAAACGCTAACGCGATGAGTTACTTATTTCATCACGAAATACTTTCGCTGATGAAGCAAAAGTGATGAAATTCACAATAAAAATTTGGGGCTTTAGCGACCAAAATGTTGGTGGCTAAAGCCCTGATTTCTTGTAATGGTAAGAGACTTAGCTTCAGCGTTGACAAACAATGGTGAATCTACCTGTGAGGCAGAAAAGCAAAGAGTAAGAAGATGAGAAGTGAACCTGTCAAACCAGACTCTTGGAGCTTGCTTTAGACCATAAAGAGACTTATGTAACCTACAAACATAGTTAGGAAAGTCAGAACTAACAAAGCCAGGTGGTTGTCTATATAAACCTCCTCACTTAGCAAGCCATGCAAGAAGACATTTTTTATAGATAATTTCCTTAGTAGCCAGTTATAGTGAGCTGCAACAGAGAGTATAATTCTAATAGTGGACTTTTTAATAACTGAACTAAAGGCTTCATTGTAATATAAGCCTTCTTCCTGATGGAAGCCCTTTGCCACAAGCCTACCATTGTGCCTAGTAATAGAGCCATATGGATGATACTTCAGTTTGTACACCCACTTACATCCTGCTAGGTTTTTAAGTTTTTAGATTTTGGAAATGGGACCAATGACCATGTACCATGAGCTTGTAAATCTTTATACTCCTCTTGCAAGGAAGTGGTCCATTTAGGGATTTTAGAAGCAATAATGAAAGGTGTAGGCTCAAGAGACTTAGATAAGTGTGTGATAGCAAGAGCCTTTTCTGTTAGAGATACCAGATTTAGATTTTAGATATGGTTTGCATTTGATGCCTACTAGGTTGAGTTGAGATTTTATTGGTTGATTTAGTTAAGGTGTGACGTATAATAGGTTTAATGTTAATGTCAATACCTAAAGCATCTGAAATATGAGAAAATTGTGCAAAAGAAATAGGCAATATATCTGGTATATCAGTATGTATAGGTTCAAATGATTCTGAATTCTCAGCAATAGAGTGGTCTAATAACATAGTTGGAGTTACATCAGAAGTATTATGAGCCAAGTCTTTGTTAGAAAGAGAGGCATGTTGATCATGTTGGACCCGATTGGGTTTAAAATGAATTACAAATAAGTTTGAACCACAAACGGTTCGTGGGCAGAATATCAAAATAATTTTATAATTAAATTATTTAATCAAATTAAATAACTCAAAACCAAACAACGTGCAATTATGAATATACGACATTAAACGAGAAGATAAGGCTAGAAACAATTTTTCACCTATACTTTGTATCGGAGAATTTCTGAACTGGCGGAATTCCTTCGAGCATTCTTCGTATTCTTTAAGCTTTGGGATCCGAACCACGCACTTGAACTCCGAGAATGATTTGTGAATTTCGTTTGCCAACAATCACCCGTTAATTTCATAAATATATCTCACGAGTATTTGTGTAGGAATTTGAATGTGTGCTCTCAAAATGATTGAAGAAGAAAAATTAAAAAATTTCTCCTTCAATATAATTTTCGACGGCAACGGGGAGGGCAGGGAAAACGTTTTTCTTCTTTTATTTTTTTAACAAGCAATTGTATCTTATCCAAGATCTATCTATAATCAGATTACTATTAGAAATTGATAAAATATAATTTTTGATACTTATAAATATAACCATATATTTTTAATTTTTTCAAAATTCACTCCAAATATTCATAATTGCCAAAAATTACAATATTCCCTAGAGTTTGAGTTGTATCGAGATTCATCATTCCAATTGATAAATTAATTTATTTTTATTTTTTAATTATCTAATAATTAGAAAATAATAAACTAATTAATTTTAATACATAAAATCACACTTAACTAATAAAAAGACATCACTCGTCACGTATAGGTGTAGGAAATATGTCGTGGCACCAAAATACATTTTGATCTAATTTACTCTGTTGCTCTATTCCTATCTCATGAGCTATTTCGGAGATCGAATGAACTCACATGAATAAAGTTGATGATTCAAATACCCGGCGAATTTATCTCCATAAATTTCCAACCTATTTAAACTTGACATCGTACGACTCTACTATAGGTTTGATGCTGAATAAAATCTCAATCCATGCGCACTACATTTTCTATTGGTGTAAATAAACTCTTTTATTTCCATGGTCTACATAATATTTTAACATAATACCCATCGTGAATACCGGTAGCAAGAGTGGAATATAAAATTATCATTTTACCATTCTTGTTACTATTTTCTTAACTCATTTATTGACTGTGAATATGAATGACATAATAGTGAATTATCTCTTACAATTCACAAGTCTTAATTAATAATTCAATTCATTGAATACATGACCAGGTTAATTTATTCACACACCTATCAATAAAGCATAAGATGATATTGTTGCTTTCATAATCGAACCATGGATTTTCATATATGTGAATCACGTAACTCCTACTTAATTGAATTACAATACCAACAGCCGAGGTATTGTCCGTCAATTCGAACTCACTCATTTGACATATCAAAGATTACAACTAACTAAGTCAAGCTATGTATTCACCTTAGGATTAAGATAATTATGAAAATACCCTTAAGGTATAACAATTAGATTTAGAGCTTGGTAAATGGTTTTAGACTATAAACTAATTTGTTACCGGTCTATTCAACATATTCATAACATGTCTAGGTTAACCGTTTGGGTCTCCACTCTCATGCCCCAAGACTTACATCCATTGGTTTAACTTAACAGTCATAATCGGATTCGATTGCCCAGTCGATCCTAAGACTGTGAATATCATTATGAACTTTCTCAAAAGAGTTCATCTAGAGACGCCTCTGTCTTAATTTTTTGTTCGTTGATGAAAGTTCAAGAACTTGAGTAATTTATAAACACAGTTTAAGTTAAAATAATTTTTTAATTTATTCATAACAATTCAATAATACTAATGTTTGAGAAATTACTATATACAAATAAATAGTTATTACACCCTACTTTATAGACATATGTTAATAATCTTCCACTTGGACTAAAGTAGGCGTGTACAATGTCTTATCCCTAAGCCCTTTAGATGACCATAAAAAACTTTACTGCTAAAAGTTTTCATGAATGGATCTTCCAGGTTGTTGAGCGTCGAAATATGCGTAACCACAAAGTCTCCATGCTAAACAATTTCTCTAATAAGGTGATATTCACGTTCTATGTGTCTGGATCTCTTATGGCTTCTAGGTTAGTTAAAATTCGTTACAGCCCCACTGTTATCACAATAAAGTGTCATGGGCTTATCAGTGTCCTGAATAACTTCCAGAGTCTTCAAGAACTTCCGAAGCCATATAGCCTCCTTTGCAGCTTCATAAGCTGCCATATATTTAGCTTCCATGGTATAATCAACAATGCGATATTGCTTGATATTTCTCCATACAACTGCTCCACCATTCAAGATGAACACCGATCCTGAAATGGACCTCCTAGAATCCTTGTTTGCTTGGAAATCGGAATCACTATACCCCATTATATTCAATTCATTATCAAAATACACAAGCATGTAGTTCTTTGTTCTCCTCAAGTACTTAAGGATATGCTTGATGACATCCCAATACTTGATTCCAGGATTATATTTGAAACGACTCACCACGCCCCCGGCATAACAAATGTCTGGGCTAGTCAAAGCATCGGATACATGAGACTTCCTATGGTTGAGGCATAGGGAATCTTTCTTATGTATTCCTCTTCTTGAGAAGTCTTGGGAAACTGCTCCTTGGAGAGGCTAACTCCATGTCTAAAAAGAAAAAAAAATCATTTCTTGGAGTTTTATAAACTGAAGCGATCCAACACCTTATCAATATAAGAAGCTTTAGACAGTGTCAATTATCTGTTCTTCCTATCTCGAAAGATCTGAATACCTAAGACAAATGCAGCTTCTCCAAGATCCTTCATATCAAATTACTTTGCAAGCCAAATCTTGACATTATATAATTTCCTTACATCATTCCTAATGAGTAGAATATCATCTACGTACAAGATTAAAAAAACCACATTCCCTTCATATATCAACTTATACACACATGGCTCATCCACTAACTTTTCAGAACCATATTTTTTAATAGTTTCATTGAATCTAATATTCCACGATCGTGACGCTTGCTTAAGTCCATAAATGGACTTTTGCAGTTTGTAAATTTACCCTCTTAGCCTTTTTCTATGAACCCGTCTGGTTGAGCCATATAAATGTGTTCATCAAGATTTTCATTCAGAAAAGTAGTCTTGACGTCTATTTCTTAGATTTTATAATCAAGGGCAACAACAATGGACAAAATGATTCGAATGGATTTAAGCATGACCATCGACGAGAAGGTATCCTCGTAGTCTATACCTTCCTTTTGGGTGTAGCCCTTGGCTACTACCTAGCTTTAAATGTCTCTACATTTCCATACAGACCTCTTTTATTCTTATAGATCCATTTGCATCCTACAGGTTTTACCCTTTTAGGAGGATATACAAGCTTCCAGACTTTGTTCGAGTACATCAAATGTATCTCAAGGTTCATCGCTTCTTGCAATAAGTTTATTTCAAGAATTGCCATGGCCTCTGAGTAGGAGATATGTTCATCAAGTTCCTTATCTGAGATAGCTGTCAAAGCTTCTCCATAGGACATATACCTCTCAGGTTGTCTTATAACCTTCCTACTACGTCGAGGCTCCATAGGCTCTGGGTCATGTCGTGGTTCTTCCATTATTGAATCAGGAATAAATTCTGATTGAGAAGTCAGTATCCTCCTACTCAATAATTTCTCTAGCACAACTATGCTTCTCGTCTGTACACTATTAATATAATCTTCTTCAAGGAAACAAGCATTCGTGTTAACGAATATTTTTTTGTCAGTCGTACTGTAGAAGATGTATCCCTTCGTTCCTTTAGGATATCCTACAAACATGCATAATTCTGAACAACTGGCCAACTTGCCTATCTTCGGTTTTAGGACATGTGCTTGGCACCCCCATATTTTAAAATGATTAATAGACGACTTTCATCCATACCATCTTTCATATGGTGTACCTGGCACTATCTTTGACGGAACTTGGTTCAGAATATATGTCGTTTCCAAAGCATATCCTTATAAGGAATCTAGGAGGGATGAGTAACTCATCATAGATCTAACTGTATCCATCAGAGTTCGATTCTTTCTCTCTAACACACCATTTTGCTGTGGTGTAGAAGGTGTTGTAAGCTAAGAAAAAATTTCTTCTTCCTTAAGAAGGTCGTTGAACTCTTCTAGAAAGTACTCTCCAACATGATCGGATCGTAGTGTTTTGATTAGTTTTTCTAATTGCTTTTCAACCAAGGCCTTATATTCTTTGAATTTTTCAAAGGTTTCAGACTTTTGATGCATAAGATAAACATGATCAAAACGTGAGATAGTCATTAGGGGGTGTGCACGGGACGAGACGACATGATTTTTGAGTCTCTTTGTCTCGTCCGTTTTGAGAGGAAATCCCGAGCGAGACAGGACGGGTATTTTGGGTAAAAAAATTAAAAGTTAAAAATTAAAATTGGTTTAAAAATTTAAAAGTTAAAAATTTAAAAGGTTAAAATTAAAAAATTAAGGGTTAAAATTAAAAAAATTAAGTGTCAAATTTTAAAAAACTAAAAATATTGGGCTATTTATAAAAATCAGGACGAGACAAAAACATCTGTCCCGTCTCATCCCGCCAAGAGTAAAAATCTCGTCCCCTCCCGCGCGGTTCAGAATGGTTTTTCAGAACGGGACGGATTTTTCAAAACGGTTGCACACCCCTAGTAGTCACCAGTGAAGGTTACGAAGTATTCATAGTCTCCTCTTACTTGGATATTTAATGGCCCACATACATCACTATGCGTGAGTTCAAGGCATTAGGTGACTCTTTCACCTTTTGCTGAAAAAAGTCTCTTGGTCATTTTTCCTTCGATATAGGATTAGCATGTAAGTAGTGATCCCATAGCTTAAAGTTTACAAAAGACCATCATTCACAAGTCTTTTAATTTTATCCAGGCTAATATGCCCAAGGCGTAAGTGCCACAAATATGTTAGATCGGTTGAGTCATACTTCAACCTTTTACTATCCCTTTGTGAATCAATATTCACTTCTGTGTCACATATTATTAGAACTATTGGTTTTATGTGAAACAATTTATTAAATATGCGTGCAACAGTAATCAGGCATTCATTTCTAAAAATACCAATATTTGTATCCATCGAATAACTAAGCTTAAAGTTCTCAAAAGTAATAAGAACAGTTTCTAGGATCATATCTACCTAAGTCTTGCCATCAAGCTTAGCACCCATGATCTCCATCTCATTCAGATAACTTATGATCAACATCATATGTTCTCTGACAGGGGTTCCAGGTTCTATCCTGCAGTTCATAAAGTTATGTACAACTGTCTGTCTGGCTTGACGACCTTGATCTCTGAACAATTCGGTGATGTTCAACATCATATCAGCGGCAGTCTCAAAGTTGTGATGCTATTATTGCAACACATTGCTCATAGATGCCAAGATGTTACATCAGGTGATCTCATCAAACACAGCCAAGAAGTGTAAGCTCCATTTTTCTCTTGAGTTGATTTAGCAATAGGCTCAAGGGGACAATGGGTAGTGAGTACGAACTTATGCTTTGCTACCGTCAGCATGATATCAAGATTTCATTTTCAATCCACATAATTTTTTCCTTTAAAATTGTTCGCGTTAAGAATAGTTTAGAGAGGGGATAACGACATGATTTCTAAAAAGAATAAATAAAGCGATGTAAATAAATGCTCAATCGTTTAGGAAAGTATAATGCATGATGCAACTAATTAAATATTTAAAAATTCGTAAAAAAATATTCCTCCATGATGTTACGATAAAAAAATGATAGCTTGTCTCATCGAGGGATGAAGTCCAAACGATCTCCTATCACATCAAGACTCTTTTCGTTTGGTTAACGGTCAAATGTCTTCACATCTAGGTTAACCAATCACCAATGGTTTTGGTCACCTTGGTCCCATTGACTAGCCCCTAAGTGGGAATTCTAATGTGCTTCAGTCTAAGTGTATAACTAACGCATCGATTCATAAAAGCTGCTATGGACTAACAATTCGTCAATGGGAAACCCTGCCCCACCACTTCCTTTGAAAGTTTCAGCTTCTCAAGCAACTCGATGACTCAAAGTGACACGACTCCAAAGTTTCTCCCATTGAAGAGATGACCACTATGGGAAGTTCTAAACCATTCCTCGGGGCGCAATCAAGTTCGCGTTGAAGATCTTGGGAACGTTTCAACGTAAACGATCTTCCCACTTAGTTTTTGAAAAAAAAAACTTTGGATTTTTTTTATTTTTCAAAACATAACTTTTATTAATTTTAAAAATGAAGAAATTTATAAATCCTTTATTTAATTTTAAATCCTAATTTAAAATTATAACCATTATAAATTCTGCATTGTAACTAAATGTTATATGATGATGCGCGATTAAAATTAAATGATACATTTAAAACTAATATCCCTATTGGCTCATTTCTAATTATAACTCGAAAAGAATAATAAATTACAAATTAATTTATGAATATTCATGGCATCTATAATTGTCTATTTTTCCTTCATGTTGTCTCACCACTTTGTAACTCTTTACAAAAGTTCATTCTCATTTTAAAATCAAATTTAAAATTTAAAATTTAAAATTTAAAATTCAAAATTTAAAATTTCAAAGTTTAAATTTTGATTAAAACTCTTTAATTAAGGAAAAATATATTCTTAATTAAATAATCTCATTAATTATCCTCCCTCTTTTACTTAAAAACAAAACAAAAGATAAAAAAATAAAAAGATAACATTGATAATTATCCTTTGAATTCAAAATTCAAAAGATAAAATGATAAAATAGATATTTATTTTTGAATTCAAAATTATCTTTTATCCGTTAACAGTTTAAAATTCAAAATTTAAAATTTAAAAGGTACAAAAATAGGATAAGGGTTATCGTGAAACATCACAGGATTTCCTAAACCTTAATTGTTATCGTCTAGGGTTTCACAAAGCTTAGTCACCATGCAGGGCACTCTCATGCCCCAAGACTGACATCCATTGGTTCAATCTAACAGTCATAATCGGATTCGATTACCCATTCGATCTTAAGACTGCGAATATCGTTCTGAACTATCTTAGAAGAGTTCGTCTCAAGATGCCTCTGTCTTCACTCTTCGCTCATTGATGAAAGTTCCAAGACTTGAGTAATTTATATACTTTAATTTATTTTGAACTTTCAATTTATTCATAAAAATTCAATAATACTAATATCTGAGAAATAAATAAAAATAAATAGTTATAACTCGCTACTTTATAGACATATTTTAACTAATCATTCATAACAGGAAAAATAAGAGAAGTACTTCGATTATTTTGAACTGTTCTAGGAGAATGAGAGGCATTAGTAGATATTTTAATTAGCTTTTCAAAAGGGAAATTATTTTCATAAAAAATAACATGTCTTGAAGTATAAATTTTCTCTATAACATGATCATAGCATATGTAATCTTTATATTCTAGAGCATAACCAAGAAAGACACTGTACAATCATGGTTGAAGTTTGTGTGAAGTGTTAGGTTTCAAACATGGGTAGCAGGCTTAGCCAAAAATCTTAAGGTGTTTATAGTCAAGAGTTCTTCCAAATAACACTTCAAAAGGAGATTTGTTATTAAGAATGGATGAAGGCATTCTATTAATAAAAAGACAATAGTAGGAACCAAAATTGAAGAGGAAGTGAGGCAGTGTGAAGTAAGACTAAAGTTGTCTCAACAATATACTTATGTTTTCTTTCAGCATTACCCTTTTATCCAGTAGTATAAGGGCGATATTTTTTTTATGAAATATTCATTGTTTTTCAAGAAAAGACTTAAAAGATAAGTTGGAGTATTCACCACCTCCATCCGTCCTTAAGGTTTTGATCTGTTTTGATAGTTAATTTTCTACAAAGGGTTTAAACCTTTGAAAAGTGAGAGAAACTTCAGATTTAAGAGTCATGAGAAATATCCATGTATATCTAGACATATCATCTACAGATGAAATATAGTATTTATATGCTTTAACAGAAGAAACATGTGATGGTCTCCAATCATCACTATAGAGGAGTTGCAATGGAGAATTAGACACAAATTGAGATTTTGAGAATGGTAACTTTGACATTTTACTCATAAGGCAACTGGTACACATACATTTATTTAAACTAGAAAAGGATGTATAAGTACAAGGTAAGTTAGCCTTATTAAGTATGTGCTTAACTACAGAGTTTGAAGCATAGCCAAGTCTGTTGTGCCACACTCTATCAGATATCCTAGTTCCAAGTAAAACTATAGATGCAGGTGATTTATTAGACTTTTGAAGAACTGATATAGAAGAAGGAATGATATATAACTCATTTTTACTGAGGCCTTTGTAAAAAACTTGACCCGAGGCCTTGTCCTAAATAAGGAAATAAGATGCAAAAAAGAAAAAGCTGCAATTATTATCTTTAAACACTTATACACAGAAAAAAGATTAGTAGAAAGATCAGGAACACAATATATTTTAGGTAAAGAAAATGAGTAAGAATGAGTGGATAAAGTACTTGAACCTGTGTGAGTGACAAGCAATGTCTGTCCATTTCCAATAGCTACAATATCTTCTCTATTATATTCTGAAAAAGAAAACAAATTACCTAGTTTAGGAGTAAGATAAGAGTTGCAACCTATATTTAAAAGCCATATATGAGGTTCTTGATTTGTAAGTTGTGAGACCATTTTGGCCATAGCAGTAAAAGTGGCAGGTGGGTTCTTCATTTGATATGAGAAGTTCATCCTTTGATGGTAGTCAACAACCAAGTGACCTGGTTACTGACAGATTTGGCACTGAATTCTAGTGCCTTGAGAACCTTGATGTGAGTCTATATAGAAGTTGATACCTCCCTTGAAAGGTGTTTGAGGGTCTCTGAGGGTGGTGCACCAAGAATGGAAAAAAAAATTGGCTAGAAGGATTGTTAAAGAAATTTCTACCTCTTCCTGAGTTGAATCTGCCTCCTCTAAAGGATCTGAAGACTCTGACTCTATTGTTTCTTTGTTGAAATTTTAGTTTTGTGCAACCATCAGTGCAGTGGTTTGGAAAAGGCTCGCGTGTTATTTTTGTTGTGACTCTAGAAACTGCTCTTCAGACTTGAGTAACACATGAAGTTATTCTACTCTCATTGGTTCAGGTCTAGTTCTGATAAAGGTTCGAACCGCATTATATTCACTTGGTAGGACATTGAGTGTAAGGATCAAAACATCTTCATCTTCAAAAGTTACAGAGACTAAAGCAAGTTTATCCTTCATTTCTTTAAGTCTTTGGATATAAGAATCAAGATTTTCATTGCTTTCCTTAGATTTAGACTGTATATCAGATTATAGTTACATGATGTTGGATCTTGATATGGAAGAAAACCTTCTTTCAAATGGAATTCCAGACCTTTAATGATGTTTTGCACCCCACAATATAAGAGACCATTGGTGACAGAGTTGCATTGATTAGGGTGATAAGAGCTTGATCTTGGGTTGTTCGTTGACTGAATCTTGGATTAATAGTGGTTGTGATTTCTCCTATGTCGTTGGAAAGAAATTTGTTTAGGCAAGGCATTGATCTATTGATAAATCTAAAGACTGAATGCGCCTTGAAGATGGATGATATTTGATACTTCCATAGTACAAAATTATAAGGATCCAATCGGAAGGAGATGAGATTGATGATATTAGAGAGAATAAAGATAAGTGAATGAAGTTATGTATCAACCCCATTTGAGATAGAAGTTTAGGTAGGAGTTTTGACAAAGATTTTGAGACTCAATTTGAGAGATAGCAATTGAATCATTGGCCATCAGACGTTAGTCATTGTTGGCTCAGATACAATGAAGAGAATTATGGCAAAAAGAACAAAAGATTTTTTTACAGAATTGAAAGAAGAGAAAGAAGAACGTTTGCAGAAAAAGAAGAATATGAGAGATAAGGAAGAAATAAAGATATAATCTTAATACTGGTTATCCTGTTAATGATGGTTAGTTACCCTCCTATTTATAATGAAACGGAAGGTTAAAGAAGCTCCTAAACAAGCAACATCACTAATTAAAACTGCTGCATGGATAATTCACTAAAGGTTATATCTAAACAACTTCTTTCTCTTTTTAGCCTTAGTATTACACATCTTAGTATTACACTTAACAACTTGAAGTCCTAATCTTTTGTCTTCATTTTACATGAGTGATCATTTTAGTCATTACTCATAAATAAATTCTGCAGTCTAACATTGAGACATTGTAACATTTCTCAGTATGAAGCTTAACTAAGAAGAAAATTTTATTCAATGGAAAGCATAAGAATCAAATAGCTATATGTTATTAGTTTGATAATCAAAACTCAATCCAATTTTTTTGCAATTGTGTATTTGATGAAGGTTGTTGATGCCAAAAATCTCAACAATAATGTTTCATGCCATCCCATATTTAGTGTGGAATTCCTCTCGCCATTGGAATCTGCAAAACACAAACAAAGAACCTAAAGAGCGAGGGGAATTGGCGGGTGGTTGCCTCGCCTAAGGGCCTCTGATGCTTAAGTAAGTATCCTGACGTTATTTTGACATAGTTTTCATAAAGGGAGAATGGCCTACCTCTCCTATGGCAGATGAGGATATTTATACCTAGAGCCTTAGAAGAGGAAGCGTGCTAGAGAAGTCTCGGGTGCATGCGAGGGAAGTCTTTCAAGGCCCGATGACGGACCTTGATCGGAAGGATGGGAGGCGGTCTTGGCTTAAAGCGGTGGTCATCAAACATTGATGTGCTCTTCTAAGTGACCTAGGGGCTGATTTCTCATGTTATCATAGGGATTGGACCTGTCAGGCGTTTGGGTCTAATTAGGGTCACCACATGGAATGTTACTTTCTACGGGCAACGATGACGTTGACACTAGGAGTCATCCGAGGATTTTTAGAAGGCTTTGTTCCCGCTCCTCTTCCTATACTCGAGTTCGCATAATCTGACCTTATTGGGAGTCCGTCAGGTGAGGTTTGCTCCTTCCTTTAGGGTGGTCGGGCCTTTAAGCCTTTTACTGTCGTAACTTCTTGGCGTAACGTGACATGCATTGCTACGTTATAGGTAGAGCATGTAATGCCCATAACAGTTGCCCCCTGTCAAGAACTTGGGAGGCCTTATTTTCGTAGGTCTGAAGACTACTTTATCCAAGCTAACTTTATATGGTGTGGAATTTGAGGGCATCGTCCATCTTGCGTGATTCACACTTGAACCTTGTTCAGTTAGGAGGCCCGGGGTGAATGGCACTAATTGCATGATTGTCTTTTATCATATCTGTCTGTGCGAGTGCATCCCCTTACTTTCATTGTGATTCAAGGCCATTCATTCCTGGGGAGTAGGAGCAATAATAGCATAGATGCGCATAAAAGATGGTGAGAGTCATCAACAGTGAGGCCTGACTTATTAATGTGCCACTTCACCTCTATGGGTGCGTGAGTGATGCTTGGTCTCCCTAAATTTTCTCATTGGTTAGTGAAATAGCCATTTATTGGGTGTGGTTTCACCCTGATGGTTGCCATTGTGGCCTATTTTAATGCCCATTAAATGAGAGGTTTCCTTTTGCAAGGCTAATAAGTAGGCGGTTTCCTTTCCCATTTTCTTCATCCTTGCCTCCCTGAGTGAGTCAAAATCTTTGACAACCCTTATCTTTGCACCTAGTTCCGTTTTCCTTCTTATGAAAGCAGTTGTTCTTCCCTTTTCAGGGCCTCTTTTGCTCGGGAGGCTTCCTCACGATTTTCCTTTCCATTGGTGATCCCTTCACAAATTTTCTGGCTGCCGATAATCCTGTGTGGTGAACCTTTTGTCTTCATTGGTTACTGGCTTATAGTTGTAAAGCCCCTCTATTGCAAAGTGTTATCCTTAGGAAAGGTTTGCAACCTAGCCGATAGTCTTAACCTTTGATCCGTAATGAAGCACATTCACCTGCCATAATCCATCTCCTTCCTTCCATGTCACCATTTGTTTCTTTTACCATATCTATCCTTTCGATATTTCATTAACTTACTCCAGCATGCCTCAGAGATGGGTAAAGAAACTCTTCCATTCGCATCCTCTAGGATCTTCTCGAACCAAACCTAGTTGCCTCCTTCCCTTTCTCTCCAGTTGGGAGAGATTGAAGCATTTTTCATCCTCAGTACAGGAGGACGTATTGGTCACAAGTTGAGTTCCCTTTTAGCTCGACTTGGTCTAGGCATTAGACCAAGGCTTCATGATCCTGAATCCATGACCAAAAAGTTACTAGAACTCTCTAGACCTTAGAAGCGTTCAAGAAAAAGTTGTGGAAACTTAGGATCACTGGCTCAAAAGTATAAGGGTCTTTTTACTTTTCTGTTACCCTTAGGAGGGGGTTCTTGAAAATTTTCCTTTATTCCTATTTGTAATCTTTCCCTCTTTATTATTAAGTATGAGATTTTCTTCTAAGGGCTCTGACGTTTCCTTTCTTTTGGCTCTACTCTTAATTATTTTCTTTATGTTATAACCTTTGCATTTGAATAAGCTTGGTTGTTGATCTCGAGCTCGAACAAACTTTAAGCAAAGAACTTGATATTTTAAGTAATTGACCCCCGGGTAAATGAAGCTCCATTTTTACTTTCACCGAGCTGTAATTTGGTCTGGACGAGACCTTAATCTATTATTTGTCTGAGCTGCGGAGTTATTCTAACCTCAAGTTTGAGTGGACCCTAAAATGGACGTTCCTCTTTGCTTCCTAGTGGATTTCCCCCTTTGGGGGAGGTCTGCATAGGGCGGACCTGCCTCTAACTTAAGGAGTTCTTACTTTTTATCTGGCGAGCTAATATTTGAGCCAGACTACCGTTCCTTTTGTTATCTAGCCAGACATGCCTGTTTTGGCTAAAACCTTTTCTCGCCTAGCGAGTTAGAGTGTAAGCCAAACCTTTTTTCTTTAGTACCTGACCAGGCTTTGGGCTCTGGTGAGGGTCCTTTAGCATCTAGCCAAATGTTCCTACTATGTCCAGTAGTTTAACCTTGTTTGGGGAACGAAGATGTTGGCCAAACTTCCCTTTTCAATCCCATGTAATGGGTTAGGGTGCTCCCCCAGACATCCATGTTTAGTCTAGTTTGGTGAGCTACAGTGCTTCACTAGACATCACTCTCCTTTTCTTTTAGCCAGGCGTTCCAGCTCTGACTAGATCCTTCCATTGATCCTGTATAGTGAGCTAGAATGCTCCACCAGACATCACCTATTTTATGTCTAGCCAGGCATTTCTGCTCTGAATAGAAACTTCAATCATGTTTGGCATGCTAGAGTCCTCCGCCAGACATTACTTTCCTTTTGCGTCTAGACAGGCATTCAAGCTCTGGCTAGAGCATTTCTTCATCCCGTCTAGTGATCTAGTGTGCTTCACCGGACATCACTTTCCTTTAGGGTCTAGCTAGACGTTCCAGCTCTGGCTAGATCCTTATTCCCATCTGGTGAGTTAAAGTGCTCGACAAACATCTCTTTTTACCTTTGATGTCTAGTTAGACATTCTTGCCCTGGCTAGATCTTTATTCATGTTTGGCGACCTAGAGTGCTCGGAAGATGTAACATCCCAATACTAAAAATACCTTATTGATTATAATTTAGGAAGTGATATTCTTTTTAAAGTTAATTAAATATTTAATATTAAAGATATAGCTTTATTTAAAACATAACTTTATCAAATCCTTTATTTAAATTTATAAGTATTGAATTCAAAGTACTTAAATAGTAATAAAATTTTTGCAACGGAAACTTAGTCAAATAACAACCAATGATTTTAAGCTAAATCAACAAAATAATAATAATTAATCATAAAGCGATTGTCTGAAATTTTTATTCAAACTATTTTATTGAGTCCAATTCGCCCGCAAGGTATCATCTCGCAAATACTCCTCACCTGAAAATATTTGGAAACCACGGAATAAGCTAAAGCCCAGTAAGTAAAATCTTACACATACTCAGCAAACACATGCGCATTCAATTCCATTTTAAAAACATTTATGTTTGACATACACTTTATAATCATTTTATCACTTTATCTCCTTTGCTTTCATTAATTACGTTTCATTACATTCTTTCCATGCAAACTTGTCACATTCCTTTCTTTACTATTTCCATTGCATTTATTTCTTTCCTTTATTCGCGAGCTCACTTGTGTAATGTTTGGCCAATTAGAGGTAGTGGACATTTCAGAACCTGTTCGACTACCGGGGCCTGGTAGTATCATTCATTCACATTATATCGTTGGACAAGACAAATGATCATCCATTCATATTATATTACTGGACAAGCCAAATGATCATCCATTCACATTAACCATTAACCATTGTCGGGTCCGCCGGTCCCCCGCGTCCCATTTCCCACTCACGTTTGTCATGGCATAAACACACACCAGGTGTTTAAGCTTTTAATTAAATTGATTAAATTCATACTGCAAACCCTCATGTATATGTATGAACGTATTTACAATCATTAACATTACAATACAATTACATCACAGATAACATACATACAAATATAATTAAACATAATATCAAACGGTATCACAATTATAAATCAATACAACATAAAAGTTTACAAAAATTAAAGTATGCGTAAAATTCTACTTACCGGCGTCCTTAGTAAAATCAAATGTCTAGTGAATGCTTCGATGGGTCAACGCTCAAAGTGCCAAAACTATTAAATTTTACTCATTAAAATGTTTATCAATTTGACATAGTCATTCAATTGAAGACAACTACAATAAAAAAAATAAATGGAGCAAAACATCTTTCGGCATATACAATTTCTATGAGAAAACTGAAATTTTTCCAAATTAAGTAGACTTAAAGCTCAAAGATATATTCTTTAAGAGGAGAACATGATAACTAATCCTTCATAAGATCTAGAGCCTTTCAATTCAACATAAATTTCTTCAAGGTCGGTCTATAGCAAAATAATAATAAACATGAACTCGTTGCTATATGAATTATGTCTTAAGCATGAGAATCGATTTCTT
The DNA here is from genome assembly GCA_003255025.1 of Datisca glomerata. Lineage (NCBI taxonomy): Eukaryota > Viridiplantae > Streptophyta > Magnoliopsida > Cucurbitales > Datiscaceae > Datisca > Datisca glomerata. The sequence continues at coordinate 2,151,718 of QANY01007613.1, read as the reverse complement.
TTTTTTTTCTTTTTTACTCATTGAATCTCCTACATGTAGTGGCAATAAAAAATGTTGTCAAGCTACATAAAGAAAACACAGCCTCAAATCCTATGACAAACAATTAATTTTCTCTTTAGATGTTAACTTGGCCAAACACTAAATTAATCAAAGCATATTATATATAATAACTTTATAATCTAGCTTGTTCACGTACTTACAAAAAGATTAACATTTCTCCTTTCTAATATTCAAGCAATAGAGTATGTATGTGATTACCTTGCATGATGAATTTCTACACATAAAAAGCTTGAAGGGAAACTTACCAAGCCCACATTCAATCTCTACTGAAGACAAATTACGAAACTCTAGGTTGTTGGACAAGCAATGCAGCAAAATTTGTTTAGTATATGAAGAACAATGAGACTAAAATATGTTGGAAATATAGTGCAGTATGGCTGTAAAGTTACAGCCAAAGGAGAAAACTTCCACTCTCTTAGACGAAGACTTAAAGTATCAAAGGCTTTGATTGTTGGTTTTTTTTCTTAGAACCCACCAAATGAAGGAGAAAGAGTATTTAAATAGCTCTAAGGTAACTAGGGTTAGGATTTAGAGATAAGAATCTAATTTGATCATATCTTTTAATAGATAAAAAAAATTGACTAAAAATTAGGAAAGTGGTGTAACTGTTTTGACTTTCCTTTTTCTTAATCTTTAGTCCTATTTTTTTAGGCGACAATGGAAATTTAATTCCTAAATAACAAGACAAATATTAGACTTAAGTACATAAAACATAGGGCTATTATTTTACTAAATATAAATATCTACATAATTACTCAATAATGATCATTAAACATAAAAATTTATGAGAAATAATATCAATTACTTCAAAATTTAGCTTTGGCACATTTTAAGTCGTTATGACTCCTCGAAACGTTTCTCTGCAAAACATCGATTAATTCATTTCAAGCATTAAATCAGATAACATGGAGAATCAAATAAATAATCATGATAATTTGATGCACAATTAATAATTAAAAGTAAAATTAGTTGGGGTGTTATAGAAGACATCTCTATTCACCTTTGATATCTAGCTAGACATTCCTGCTATAGCTAGAGCATTTCCTCAATCTCGTATGGCGAGCAAGAACACTACACTAGATATTACTTTTTAATCCCGTCTGGTGGGCTAGAATGCTCCACCAGATATCACTTTTAATCTCGTCTGACGGGTTATAGTGCTCCACCAAATAACACTTTTTAATCTTGTCTGGCAGGCTTGAGTGCTTTGCCAGACATGACTTTTTAATTCCATTTAGCGGGCTAGAGTGCTCCACTAGACATCACTTTTTAATCTCATTTGCGGGCTAGAGTGCTCCATTAGACATCACTTTTTAACCCCATATGACGGGCTAGAGTGCTCCACCATACATCACTTTTTAATTTCGTCTGGCGAGTTAGAGTGCTTCACAACACATCACTTTTTAATCTTGTCTGGCGGGCTAGAGTGATCCACCAGTCATCACATTCTAATCCCATCTGGCTGGCTAGAGTACTCCAGAAGAAATCACTTTTTAATCCTGTCTGGTGGGCTAGAGTTCTCCCTCATACATCACTTTTTATCATCTGTCACACTTTGTGGAAGGGTAGATCCTTTTATTTTCCATGTTGCTGGGTTCTGTTAATGCACGCCATACTTTAGTATAGATTGAAGAGGAGGTTGCTTCCTTCGCTCTGATTGGCGGAGACCAAGGCGGAACACCGATGACTTTCCATTCCGCTGGGGAGTAAGTGTTGATTCATCTTGGACTATCCTCTCCAAGTGCTCTAGAAGGTGAATGATTGATCCTTTCGATTCTCGAAGTTCATCTCTAGAGTGCTCTTCGGGTAGTTCGTCGATCATGGGATTTTTTGTTCCTATGGGTTCATCTGCTTCATGTGATGCTTATAAGGAGTATAGTTGCATGTTCCACCATTAAAAACCCGATCCCCTTGAAGGCTGGCATAAAAAGTCTTGACTACCCTCGTGTTCTAATAGGGGCCTCAGGTTAGGATTGGCCTGTGAGCCCGTCTACGAATTTTACCACGATCAGTCCTCCTTTTGTTTAACCCGAGGTGGGAGGCGAGAACTGGGAGTTGTATAGCCTAGGTTCACGAAACATGTCTCATATCTATTATTTGTTGGGAGTGGCCTATCACGGAGGACTGATGTGAGGTCATGTATTTCAACAAGGAATGATCCCAAGCTTTTTTACTCATATAGTGCTGCTTTTCGCTTATGTAGCAATGTTACAAAATAGTTAATGGACAAAGGGACGCCAAGAAGTTAAAAGGAAGCATAACAACTACCTTGTTAAGGGTGGCCTTCCGATGTTTACCCTCATCTCCCATGATGGCTCACATATTGCCCCCGAAAGAATTTTTGAAGGTCTTTGCTTTCATATGTTCTTCGGCCTCTCTGTTCTTCTCCCTCGTCTAGTAGAATTGTGAGCACTCGTATACACACTAGAGGTTTCTTAACAGGGAGTCCTCCTTCCAAGTCCTTCCCATTACGCCGTTCTTTCTTTTGTCTCCCTAGGCTAGCTCCAACTAGTATGGTTGTCAGAATCGCGATCCGAATCGTACGATCCTATGATATTACAATCCTATAGGGGCCTAACGATATGTATTACATAAAATAGTCGCATTTTAGTAGGATTGTGTCAGGATCACAATTCAGATCGTAGGATCACGATCCTGGCAACAATTTGGTCAAAATTTTCAATCACAATTTCACATGCTTCTTTTATAGTTTGTACATGGATGGATGAGTTGTCTTTTTAGAAATCAATTGAGTTTCAAAATATTGAGTTGTTAGCAATTCTGTAGAAATTTATGTTTTTTTGTTATATTGGTGATGATGATGTGTTTGAAAATTTTGAGAAAGAAAAAGACATGGAAATACATGAATTATGTGGTGGTGAGCAAAACCTCGATGGTGGTTGTGGTTTAATGGATATAAATGATGACTCCATTGGTTGGAGAAACTAATGATTATGAGTGTGATGTGGAGATTAATAGTGATGACATCAATGATGGAAGAACCAGTGATGACATAAATGTTATTATGTTTCCTTGTCTTGAACATTTTATATTAAACTTCTTTCTTCAAAACTTAAAAGTATGAGAACTATACTTAATATTATGTTGTTTTAGATGTCTTGATGTTATTTTTATTTAATAGGTAGATGACTTGGTGTTATATAATCATTTCCTTCAATATATTGAACTATCATAAGCATAGATATATGTTTTACTAATAAATTATTAAGAATTGATAGGATCTTACGATCCTCGATCGGATCCTACGATCCTCGATCCTATACCCTTCTGTCGATCCTAGATAGGATCGCGATCCTAACGATCTTGCCAACTAGAGCCTCCACCACTAGGTAACAACTCGATCTTCCAAAGCCTAGTTTCACTTTGGTCCTGATTTCCTCAAGAGGTGACAGCTTCACCGAGTCAAGGTCTCATGTTGACTGTCCCAAATGGTTTCCACTTGTGAGTCTCCAGAGGTGTAATGACCCCACCATCGGGCCTTTCGGCATAGGGGGAGGATTATTTCTGTGCAAGAAGCCGCCATAATTTGAGTGAGCCCCAATGTATCTATCCTCCTTATCCTGATTTCCTTAGAAGGCACGACCACTATATCCTTTTTCGTTCATTATGTGAGCTCACAATATTGGCAGGGAGTCCTTCCTTAGACGGAGAGGTATGTGTGTTTCCCCTTTCACCCCGGGCCTCGTCGGAGTGGGATGAGAACATCAGACTTATTTTCTCTTTATAGGTTTTTTAGAAGGGAACGGTTTCGATGTCGTCCCTACAGATGATGTCAGCTGTTGATGCCAAAAATCTCAACATTAATGTATCATGCTATCTCCTTTTTAGCATGGAATTCTTATTGACCTTGGAATCTGCAAAACACAAACAAAAAAGCCAAAGAGCGAGGGAACCGGGGATGGTTGTCTCACCTAAAGGCCTCCAATGCCTAAATTAATATCCTGACATTATTTTGACTTAGTTTTCTTAAGAGAGAAATGACCTACCTCTCATGCGGTAGATGAGAATATTTATACTCGGAGCCTTAGATGAGGAAGTATGCTGGAGAAGCCTCGGGGTGTGCGAGGGAAGTTCCCGAGGTTCGACGATTGACCCTGATTCGATGGATAGGAGGTGATCTTGACATAAAGTGATGATCATTAAATGTGGATGTGTTCTTCGAAGTGACCTATCAAGGGTTGATTTGACATGTTGTTACAGCAATTGGACTTGTCGGGTGTTTGGGCCTAATGGGAGGTCACCACGTGGAATGTTACTTTCTAGGGCAATAATGACGCTGACACCGGGAGTCATACAAGCTCTTTTACAAGGTTTTTTTCACGCTCCTCTTTCTCTGCTCAGGTTGGCGTCCGACCTCCGTGTGAGTCGTCGATCAGGCGAGGTTAGCTCCTTCCTTTTGGGTGGCCGTGCCTTAAAACCTTATCCTCTCATAACTTCTCGGCATAACATGACACAAGTTGTCACGTTATAGGTAGAGCAGATGATGCTCACAACAAGGATATTGAATACATTGAGACTCATTGCAATTTATGAAACAATACGGTATCTCCGTAATAGCATTCTTCTTCATTCAATTACATCTATCGATTAGATGTTAGTTACATTCTTATTTATTATGTTACCATAAATAATCTTGTAATATAGAGTGTCATAATTTATTACTCTAAAATAGTTAGGATCGACTAGTTTGTAATTCCAAATTGAATCTTAAGAAATTCTGTAAACAAGAAAACTGTTTAAATTTTACTAAAAGGAGAACTATTTGCTCTCTATATTATGGATAACTGGTTTTCGAGTTACTACTGATTTTTTTAGGTTGGTCCATTTTATTTCCCTTTCCTTGCGTGTTGTCGTAGGGGTTAGCTTACATGTATATGCCTAGAAAGTTAAGATTACTTTGTTTGTTAACACTTGAGAATGTCCTGATTTAATGATGAGCGTGTTAGATTACTTTGTTTGTTTTGATAGAATAGGCAAGTGGGTGTTTTAGACATTATTATCAAATTTCAATTTTACCCTTGAACTAAAAAATATTTATGAATAATAATTACTTAATTTATAATTAAATGACCAACATAAGTAATAACAAAAATGTAGATTTTACCCATAAATGTTTTCGTATATACTTATTAATTTTTCGAGCAAACCATTATATTACCCATGTGGCATTGCAGTTGTGCACAATTATAGTGGGTCCCACTGTAATTAGTAATTTTATAATTAAATATTATTTCAGTTTGTCCCTAAAAATATGATACACCATTATCAAGAATATATACAGATATTATTCTAATGACCTAAGTGGTTGAAAGAAGAGAAGAGAATCAGTTGATCAGATGATCAGTTCGCCAATCAAGAGTTGAATTGAGAATACGATTGGTGTCAGAGAGATTTTATTTTGTGATTAAACGTTAATCAAATCTCTGAAAGAATAATCATAACGTTCTTTTAGAGAATCGTATTACTAAAATCCTTCTTAATAAATCTCTAGATCTCATGTGTTGAGAACATCTTGAGACAGAAAAAGTGTCTTATAATATTCTACTTACCCACACAAGTTTTAATGCGTTGAAGATTGACTTGAAAGATCTTGGTGTGGATCTCGGAGTCTACTGATCGTTGGAACGATTTCGTGAGAATGGAGGATCGATCGATTTTTGCAAGAACACTTGATATAAACTATAAGAGGTATATAATTTTCAACCTTGTATGTTGTAGATTTAACTTATATATATACTAGATCTCGACTGATTGAAAAAGAGTTTTCAATAAAAAAATTTATTTGACTATCGTGATGTTACGCAAGTTTTATTTTATTAAAAAAATTTAATTTTTATTAAAAGTTTAATTATTTAAAAGACCGTGCGTATTAACGTTTTCGTTGAACACGCGCCTCGACGACCAACACTTTATACGTCAGCACTGTGGCCAATATCATAGAGTTTTCACAGTACAACTTCAGTCTCACTTCCGAAAACTCTCTTTTTTAGTTAAATTAATGAAACTATATGATCTTTCCTTTCGGTACATGGCATTGGAATTCGCCAAAAAAGGACAACAAATTAGCCTTGAATAATTCTTTACACAAATTAAGGTCAAAATTAGCTTATGTACATTAATTTATTAAAGTGAAAGGGAATTTTTGCATAATAGATCATTTTAAGTGTGGTGCTTTAAAAATATTAGTTTGTTTTAATAAATTTAAGTAAATAGTAGGTTTTCTAATTAGTCAAAAAATTTAGATGAAATTGATCATTATCTATATATAATATGTTAGTTATTTTCTCGAGTATATCATCTGTATATAGTTATCTCCTTTCAATCAATTATTTCTAAAATAAAAAAAACTATTAAAATCTAAATAAATCTATCAAAAATAACAATAAATACTTCCATCACATATGAAAGTTTATTTCGATAATAATCATTAAAAATAATAATTCTTTGGGTATATCAGCCATAATACTAATACAACTCCATCAACAAATATTATTTGAAAAATCTTTCAAAAAATTTATAGATAATGCCTGTTTTTTAAGTTATTTGAGTAAATCATACGTCTATAGATGATATATTGATTTCAATAATATTATTATTATAGGTGTAATTAATTATTAGCTTTTTAAATCATGTTTGCCATAACTGTAAATCAAAAACCACCAATTGTTTTTAAAGAAATCTAAATTTGAAGCTAACACCATCAAGCAAAGAAAAAGGAAACCAGAGTCAATCATTGATTATCATCTAATTTAATTAAAAAATAACGTTTGAATTGAAAGATAATAAATTTTGAAATATTTAGTTAAATGCAAGGACCCCGCCAAATCTGATTACGAAAACTGTAAATTGAAATTATCAACTATAAATTCATCAATAGCTGGTTGATGACGTGACACTAAAATTTTGCTATTTACCTTATCAAAATTAGAATTATTCATTGAAACTAGAATATTTTCTTATCAAAATTAGCTAAAAAAAGGAAACTAGAATCAATCATTGATTACCATCTAATTTGATTAAAAATAAAGATAAAAAATAACATTTGAATTGAAAGACATAAATTCTAGAAGATTTAATTAAATGCAAGTACCCCACCAAATCTAATTATGAAATTTGTGAATCGAAGTTTAAAATCAACTACAAATTTGTCAACAACTGGTTGATCACATGATACTAAAAATATGCTATTTACCTTATCAGAATTAGAATCAATAATTGAAACTAAAAATAGTGCATACAACTCGGTCAACTCAACTCTCGATCATCATACCAGGATGGCCTCTGACGTGAAGATCATGGCACAAACCATTACATATCAACCAGATTTAGTTATGAAATCTTACTAATTGGAAGAGTGCTACATAATAAATCATATATCATATAAATATTTAAAAATTAGCTACTGATATCACCGCAGCCCACTTGGTTTTCTTTCTCGCGGAGCTGCATACCGAAAAAGGCCTTTATTCGGATTCGAACCGATTAAGCCTCTTTCTAAAGGGCAAGAGCATGACTCTTATTTTGGACGCACTGAGTTATTTGAGTAATTCTTGATATTGATTGTTATTATAAATTCTCTTATTGTCTTTCTTTTCGACCTAGTTTGTACCCGGGTACATGAATCTACCTTATAAGCCATGGGCGGCTTTAGGTGTACCGAAAGGTCAACAAAGAGGACCTCCCTCCACACTAAACCGAAAAACTGGACCCCTTGAGCTGAACCAACAAAGCATTCCATTGAATGAAGCCCACTTCCCTCCGTCAAAGCCACTTTC